>CM074727.1:179021418-179200717 GCA_037306005.1 Rhinophrynus dorsalis | reverse complement strand
TCTCACATCCCTGTATTGGTTCTCCACTACTCACATCCCTGTATTGGTTCTCCACTGCTCACACCCCTATATTGGTTATCCACTGCTCACACCCCTGTATTGGTTCTCCACTGCTCACATCCCTGTATTGGTTCTCCACTGCTCACATCCCTGTATTGGTTCTAAACTGCTCACATCCCCTATATTGGTTCTCCACTACTCACATCTCTGTATTGGTTCTCCACTACTCACATCCCTGTATTGGTTCTCCACCGCTCACACCCCTGTATTGGTTCTCCACTGCTCACATCCCTGTATTGGTTCTCCACTGCTCACACCCCTGTATTGGTTCTCCACTGCTCACACCCTTTTATTGGTTCTCCACTGCTCACACCCCTATATTGGTTCTCCACTGCTCACATCCCTGTATTGGTTCTCCACCGCTCACACCCCTGTATTGGTTCTCCACTGCTCACACCCCTGTATTGGTTCTCCACTGCTCACACCCCTGTATTGGTTCTCAACTGCTCACATCCCCTGTGTTGGTTCTCACTGCTCACATCCCTGTATTGGTTCTCTACTGTTCACATCCCTGTATTGGTTCTCCACTGCTCACATCCCTATATTGGTTCTCCACTGCTCACACCCCTGTATTGGTTCTCCACTGCTCACACCCCTGTATTGGTTCTCCACTGCTCACATCCCTGTATTGGTTCTCCACTGCTCACATCCCTGTATTGGTTCTCCACTGCTCACACCCCTGTATTGGTTCTCCACTGCTCACATCCCTATATTGGTTCTCCACTGCTCACACCCCTGTATTGGTTCTCCACTGCTCACATCCCTGTATTGGTTCTCCACTGCTCACATCCCTATATTGGTTCTCCACTGCTCACACCCCTGTATTGGTTCTCCACTGCTCACATCCCTGTATTGGTTCTCCACTGCTCCCCCCCCTGTATGGTTCTCCACTGCTCACACCCCTGTATTGGTTCTCCACTGCTCACATACCTGTATTGGTTCTCCACTGCTCACATCCCTGTATTGGTTCTCCACTGCTCACATCCCTGTATTGGTTCTCCACTGCTCACATCCCTATATTGGTTCTCCACTGCTCACATCCCTGTATTGGTTCTCCACTGCTCACACCCCTGTATTGGTTCTCCACTGCTCACATCCCTGTATTGTTTCTCCACTGCTCACATCCCTGTATTGGTTCTCCACTGCTCACATCCCTGTATTGGTTCTCCACTACTCACATCCCTGTATTGGTTCTCCACTGCTCACACCCTGTATTGGTTCTCCACTGCTCACATCCCTATATTGGTTCTCCACTGCTCACATCCCTGTATTGGTTCTCCACTGCTCACACCCCTGTATTGGTTCTCCACTACTCACATCCCTGTATTGGTTCTCCACTGCTCACACCCCTGTATTGGTTCTCCACTGCTCACATCCCTGTATTGGTTCTCCACTGCTTACACCCCTGTATTGGTTCTCCACTACTCACACCCCTGTATTGGTTCTCCACTGCTCACACCCCTGTATTGGTTCTCCACTGCTCACATCCCTGTATTGGTTCTCCACTGCTCACACCCTGTATTGGTTCTCCACTGCTCACACCCCTGTATTGGTTCTCCACTGCTCACACCCCTGTATTGTTCTCCACTGCTCACACCCCTGTATTGGTTCTCCACTGCTCACACCCCTGTATTGGTTCTCCACTGCTCACATCCCTATATTGGTTCTCCACTGCTCACACCCCTGTATTGGTTCTCCACTGCTCACACCCCTGTATTGGTTCTCCACTACTCACACCCCTGTATTGGTTCTCCACTGCTCACACCCCTGTATTGGTTCTCCACTGCTCACATCCCTGTATTGGTTCTCCACTACTCACATCCCTGTATTGGTTCTCCACTGCTCACACCCCTATATTGGTTATCCACTGCTCACACCCCTGTATTGGTTCTCCACTGCTCACATCCCTGTATTGGTTCTCCACTGCTCACATCCCTGTATTGGTTCTAAACTGCTCACATCCCCTATATTGGTTCTCCACTACTCACATCTCTGTATTGGTTCTCCACTACTCACATCCCTGTATTGGTTCTCCACCGCTCACACCCCTGTATTGGTTCTCCACTGCTCACATCCCTGTATTGGTTCTCCACTGCTCACACCCCTGTATTGGTTCTCCACTGCTCACACCCTTTTATTGGTTCTCCACTGCTCACACCCCTATATTGGTTCTCCACTGCTCACATCCCTGTATTGGTTCTCCACCGCTCACACCCCTGTATTGGTTCTCCACTGCTCACACCCCTGTATTGGTTCTCCACTGCTCACACCCCTGTATAGGTTCTCCACTACTCACATCCCTGTATTGGTTCTCCACTACTCACACCCCTGTATTGGTTCTCCACTGCTCACACCCCTGTATTGGTTCTCCACTGCTCACATCCCTTTATTGGTTCTCCACTGCTCACACCCCTGTATTGGTTCTCCACTGCTCACACCCCTGTATTGGTTCTCCACTGCTCACATCCCTGTATTGGTTCTCCACTGCTCACATCCCTATACTGGTTCTCCACCACTCACACCCCTGTATTGGTTCTCCACCGCTCACATCCTTATATTGGTTCTCTACTGCTCACATCCCTGTATTGGTTCTCTACTGCTCACATCCCTGTATTGGTTCTCCACCGCTCACACCCCTGTATTGGTTCTCCACTGCTCACATCCCTGTATTGGTTCTCCACTGCTCACATCCCTGTATTGGTTCTCCACTGCTCACACACCCCTCTATTGGTTCTCCACTACTCACACCCCTGTATTGGTTCTCCACTGCTCACACCCTGTATTGGTTCTCCACTGCTCACATCCCTATATTGGTTCTCCACTGCTCACATCCCTGTATTGGTTCTCCACTGCTCACATCCCTGTATTGGTTCTCCACTGCTCACACCCCTGTATTGGTTCTCCACTGCTCACACCCCTGTATTGGTTCTCCACTGCTCACACCCCTATATTGGTTCTCCACTGCTCACACCCCTGTATTGGTTCTCCACTGCTCACACCCCTGTATTGTTCTCCACTGCTCACACCCCTGTATTGGTTCTCCACTGCTCACATCCCTATATTGGTTCTTCACTGCTCACACCCCTGTATTGGTTCTCCACTGCTCACATCCCTGTATTGGTTCTCCACTACTCACATCCCTGTATTGGTTCTCCACTGCTCACACCCCTATATTGGTTCTCCACTGCTCACACCCCTGTATTGGTTCTCCACTGCTCACATCCCTGTATTGGTTCTCTACTGCTCACATCCCTGTATTGGTTCTCCACTGCTCACACACCTGTATTGGTTCTCCACTGCTCACATCCCTGTATTGGTTCTCCACTGCTCACATCCCTGTATTGGTTCTCCACTGCTCACATCCCTGTATTGGTTCTCCACTACTCACATCCCTGTATTGGTTCTCTACTGCTCACACCCCTGTATTGGTTCTCCACTACTCACATCCCTGTATTGGTTCTCAACTGCTCACACCCCTGTATTGGTTCTCTACTGCTCACATCCCTGTATTGGTTCTCCACTGCTCACACCCCTGTATTGGTTCTCCACTGCTCACACCCCTGTATTGGTTCTCCACTGCTCACACCCCTGTATTGGTTCTCCACTGCTCACACCCCTGTATTGGTTCTCAACTGCTCACATCCCCTGTGTTGGTTCTCCACTGCTCACATCCCTGTATTGGTTCTCTACTGTTCACATCCCTGTATTGGTTCTCCACTGCTCACATCCCTATATTGGTTCTCCACTGCTCACACCCCTGTATTGGTTCTCCACTGCTCACACCCCTGTATTGGTTCTCCACTGCTCACATCCCTGTATTGGTTCTCCACTGCTCACATCCCTGTATTGGTTCTCCACTGCTCACACCCCTGTATTGGTTCTCCACTGCTCACATCCCTATATTGGTTCTCCACTGCTCACACCCCTGTATTGGTTCTCCACTGCTCACATCCCTGTATTGGTTCTCCACTGCTCACATCCCTATATTGGTTCTCCACTGCTCACACCCCTGTATTGGTTCTCCACTGCTCACATCCCTGTATTGGTTCTCCACTGCTCACACCCCTGTATTGGTTCTCCACTGCTCACACCCCTGTATTGGTTCTCCACTGCTCACATACCTGTATTGGTTCTCCACTGCTCACATCCCTGTATTGGTTCTCCACTGCTCACATCCCTGTATTGGTTCTCCACTGCTCACATCCCTGTATTGGTTCTCCACTGCTCACATCCCTATATTGGTTCTCCACTGCTCACATCCCTGTATTGGTTCTCCACTGCTCACACCCCTGTATTGGTTCTCCACTGCTCACATCCCTGTATTGTTTCTCCACTGCTCACATCCCTGTATTGGTTCTCCACTGCTCACATCCCTGTATTGGTTCTCCACTACTCACATCCCTGTATTGGTTCTCCACTGCTCACACCCCTGTATTGGTTCTCCACTGCTCACATCCCTATATTGGTTCTCCACTGCTCACATCCCAGTATTGGTTCTCCACTGCTCACACCCCTGTATTGGTTCTCCACTACTCACATCCCTGTATTGGTTCTCCACTGCTCACACCCCTGTATTGGTTCTCCACTGCTCACATCCCTGTATTGGTTCTCCACTGCTTACACCCCTGTATTGGTTCTCCACTACTCACACCCCTGTATTGGTTCTCCACTGCTCACACCCCTGTATTGGTTCTCCACTGCTCACATCCCTGTATTGGTTCTCCACTGCTCACACCCCTGTATTGGTTCTCCACTGCTCACACCCCTGTATTGGTTCTCCACTGCTCACACCCCTGTATTGGTTCTCCACTGCTCACACCCCTGTATTGGTTCTCCACTGCTCACATCCCTATATTGGTTCTCCACTGCTCACACCCCTGTATTGGTTCTCCACTGCTCACATCCCTGTATTGGTTCTCCACTACTCACATCCCTGTATTGGTTCTCCACTGCTCACACCCCTATATTGGTTCTCCACTGCTCACACCCCTGTATTGGTTCTCCACTGCTCACATCCCTGTATTGGTTCTCCACTGCTCACATCCCTGTATTGGTTCTAAACTGCTCACATCCCCTATATTGGTTCTCCACTACTCACATCTCTGTATTGGTTCTCCACTACTCACATCCCTGTATTGGTTCTCCACCGCTCACACCCCTGTATTGGTTCTCCACTGCTCACATCCCTGTATTGGTTCTCCACTGCTCACACCCCTGTATTGGTTCTCCACTGCTCACACCCTTTTATTGGTTCTCCACTGCTCACACCCCTATATTGGTTCTCCACTGCTCACATCCCTGTATTGGTTCTCCACCGCTCACACCCCTGTATTGGTTCTCCACTGCTCACACCCCTGTATTGGTTCTCCACTGCTCACACCCCTGTATAGGTTCTCCACTGCTCACACCCCTATATTGGTTCTCCACTACTCACATCCCTGTATTGGTTCTCCACTACTCACACCCCTGTATTGGTTCTCCACTGCCCACACCCCTGTATTGGTTCTCCACTGCCCACATCCCTTTATTGGTTCTCCACTGCTCACACCCCTGTATTGGTTCTCCACTGCTCACACCCCTGTATTGGTTCTCCACTGCTCACATCCCTATATTGGTTCTCCACTGCTCACATCCCTGTATTGGTTCTCCACTGCTCACATCCCTGTACTGGTTCTCCACCACTCACACCCCTGTATTGGTTCTCCACCGCTCACATCCTTATATTGGTTCTCTACTGCTCACATCCCTGTATTGGTTCTCTACTGCTCACATCCCTGTATTGGTTCTCCACCGCTCACACCCCTGTATTGGTTCTCCACTGCTCACATCCCTGTATTGGTTCTCCACTGCTCACATCCCTGTATTGGTTCTCCACTGCTCACACCCCTCTATTGGTTCTCCACTACTCACACCCCTGTATTGGTTCTCCACTGCTCACACCCTGTATTGGTTCTCCACTGCTCACATCCCTATATTGGTTCTCCACTGCTCACATCCCTGTATTGGTTCTCCACTGCTCACACCCCTATATTGGTTCTCCACTGCTCACACCCCTGTATTGGTTCTCCACTGCTCACACCCCTGTATTGGTTCTCCACTGCTCACACCCCTGTATTGGTTCTCCACTGCTCACATCCCTATATTGGTTCTCCACTGCTCACACCCCTGTATTGGTTCTCCACTGCTCACATCCCTGTATTGGTTCTCCACTACTCACATCTTTGTATTGGTTCTCCACTGCTCACACCCCTATATTGGTTCTCCACTGCTCACACCCCTGTATTGGTTCTCCACTGCTCACATCCCTGTATTGGATCTCCACTGCTCACATCCCTGTATTGGTTCTAAACTGCTCACATCCCCTATATTGGTTCTACACTACTCACATCTCTGTATTGGTTCTCCACTACTCACATCCCTGTATTGGTTCTCCACCGCTCACACCCCTGTATTGGTTCTCCACTGCTCACACCCCTGTATTGGTTCTCCACTGCTCACATCCCTGTATTTGTTCTCCACTGCTCACACCCCTGTATAGGTTCTCCACTGCTCACACCCCTATATTGGTTCTCCACTACTCACATCCCTGTATTGGTTCTCCACTACTCACACCCCTGTATTGGTTCTCCACTGCTCACACCCCTGTATTGGTTCTCCACTGCTCACATCCCTTTATTGGTTCTCCACTGCTCACACCCCTGTATTGGTTCTCCACTGCTCACACCCCTGTATTGGTCTCCACTGCTCACATCCCTGTATTGGTTCTCCACTGCTCACATCCCTGTATTGGTTCTCCACTGCTCACATCCCTGTATTGGTTCTCCACCGCTCACACCCCTGTATTGGTTCTCCACCGCTCACATCCTTATATTGGTTCTCTACTGCTCACATCACTGTATTGGTTCTCTACTGCTCACATCCCTGTATTGGTTCTCCACCGCTCACACCCCTGTATTGGTTCTCCACTGCTCACATCCCTGTATTGGTTCTCCACTGCTCACATCCCTGTATTGGTTCTCCACTGCTCACACCCCTCTATTGGTTCTCCACTACTCACACCCCTGTATTGGTTCTCCACTGCTCACACCCTGTATTGGTTCTCCACTGCTCACATCCCTATATTGGTTCTCCACTGCTCACATCCCTGTATTGGTTCTCCACTGCTCACATCCCTGTATTGGTTCTCCACTGCTCACATCCCTATATTGGTTCTCCACTGCTCACATCCCTGTATTGGTTCTCCACTGCTCACATCCCTGTATTGGTTCTCCACTGCTCACATCCCTGTATTGATTCTCCACTGCTCACATCCCTGTATTGGTTCTCCACTGCTCACACCCCTGTATTGGTTCTCCACTGCTCACACCCCTGTATTGGTTCTCCACTGCTCACATCCCTGTATTGGTTCTCTACTGCTCACACCCCTATATTGGTTCTCTACTGCTCACAACCCCTGTATTGGTTCTCTACTGCTCACACCCCTGTATTGGTTCTCCACTGCTCACATCCCTGTATTGGTTCTCCACTGCTCACATCCCTGTATTGGTTCTCTACTGCTCACATCCCTGTATTGGTTCTCCACTGCTCACACCCCTGTATTGGTTCTCCACTGCTCACATCCCTATATTGGTTCTCCACTGCTCACACCCCTGTATTGGTTCTCCACTGCTCACATCCCTGTATTGGTTCTCTACTGCTCACATCCCTGTATTGGTTCTCCACTGCTCACACCCCTGTATTGGTTCTCCACTGCTCACATCCCTGTATTGGTTCTCCACTGCTCACATCCCCTGTATTGGTTCTCTACTGCTCACACCCCTGTATTGGTTCTCCACTGCTCACATCCCTGTATTGGTTCTCTACTGCTCACACCCCTGTATTGGTTCTCCACTGCTCACATCCCTGTATTGGTTCTCCACTGCTCACACCCCTGTATTGGTTCTCCACTGCTCACACCCCTGTATTGGTTCTCCACTGCTCACATCCCTGTATTGGTTCTCCACTGCTCACATCCCTGTATTGGTTCTCTACTGCTCACATCCCTGTATTGGTTCTCCACTGCTCACATCCCTATATTGGTTCTCCACTGCTCACACCCCTGTATTGGTTCTCCACTGCTCACATCCCTGTATTGGTTCTCCACTACTCACATCCCTGTATTGGTTCTCCACTGCTCACACCCCTATATTGGTTCTCCACTGCTCACACCCCTGTATTGGTTCTCCACTGCTCACATCCCTGTATTGGTTCTCCACTGCTCACATCCCTGTATTGGTTCTAAACTGCTCACATCCCCTATATTGGTTCTCCACTACTCACATCTCTGTATTGGTTCTCCACTACTCACATCCCTGTATTGGTTCTCCACCGCTCACACCCCTGTATTGGTTCTCCACTGCTCACACCCCTGTATTGGTTCTCCACTGCTCACATCCCTGTATTGGTTCTCCACTGCTCACATCCCTGTATTGGTTCTCCACTGCTCACACCCCTGTATTGGTTCTCCACTGCTCACACCCCTTTATTGGTTCTCCACTGCTCACACCCCTATATTGGTTCTCCACTGCTCACATCCCTGTATTGGTTCTCCACCGCTCACACCCTGTATTGGTTCTCCACTGCTCACACCCCTGTATTGGTTCTCCACTGCTCACACCCCTGTATAGGTTCTCCACTGCTCACACCCCTATATTGGTTCTCCACTACTCACATCCCTGTATTGGTTCTCCACTACTCACACCCCTGTATTGGTTCTCCACTGCTCACACCCCTGTATTGGTTCTCCACTGCTCACATCCCTTTATTGGTTCTCCACTGCTCACACCCCTGTATTGGTTCTCCACTGCTCACACCCCTGTATTGGTTCTCCACTGCTCACACCCCTATATTGGTTCTCCACTGCTCACATCCCTGTATTGGTTCTCCACTGCTCACATCCCTGTATTGGTTCTCCACTGCTCACATCCCTGTATTGGTTCTCCACCGCTCACACCCCTGTATTGGTTCTCCACCGCTCACATCCTTATATTGGTTCTCTACTGCTCACATCACTGTATTGGTTCTCTACTGCTCACATCCCTGTATTGGTTCTCCACCGCTCACTACCCCTGTATTGGTTCTCCACTGCTCACATCCCTGTATTGGTTCTCCACTGCTCACATCCCTGTATTGGTTCTCCACTGCTCACACCCCTCTATTGGTTCTCCACTACTCACACCCCTGTATTGGTTCTCCACTGCTCACACCCTGTATTGGTTCTCCACTGCTCACATCCCTATATTGGTTCTCCACTGCTCACATCCCTGTATTGGTTCTCCACTGCTCACATCTCTGTATTGGTTCTCCACTGCTCACATCCCTATATTGGTTCTCCACTGCTCACATCCCTGTATTGGTTCTCCACTGCTCACAACCCCTATATTGGTTCTCCACTGCTCACATCCCTGTATTGGTTCTCCACTGCTCACATCCCTGTATTGGTTCTCCACTGCTCACATCCCTGTATTGATTCTCCACTGCTCACATCCCTGTATTGGTTCTCCACTGCTCACACCCCTGTATTGGTTCTCCACTGCTCACACCCCTGTATTGGTTCTCCACTGCTCACATCCCTGTATTGGTTCTCTACTGCTCACACCCCTATATTGGTTCTCTACTGCTCACACCCCTGTATTGGTTCTCTACTGCTCACACCCCTGTATTGGTTCTCCACTGCTCACACCCCTGTATTGGTTCTCCACTGCTCACACCCCTGTATTGGTTCTCCACTGCTTACACCCCTGTATTGGTTCTCCACTGCTCACACCCCTGTATTGGTTCTCCACTGCTCACATCCCTGTATTGGTTCTCTACTGCTCACATCCCTGTATTGGTTCTCCACTGCTCACATCCCTATATTAGTTCTCCACTGCTCACACCCCTGTATTGGTTCTCCACTGCTCACACCCCTGTATTGGTTCTCCACTGCTCACACCCCTGTATTGGTTCTCCACTGCTCACATCCCTGTATTGGTTCTCCACTGCTCACACCCCTATACTGGTTCTCCACTGCTCACACCCCTGTATTGGTTCTCCACTACTCACATCCCCTGTATTGGTTCTCCACTGCTCACATCCCTGTATTGGTTCTCCACTGCTCACATCCCTGTATTGGTTCTCCACTGCTCACATCCCTGTATTGGTTCTCCACTGCTCACATCCCTGTATTGGTTCTCCACTACTCACATCCCTGTATTGGTTCTCCACTGCTCACATCCCTGTATTGGTTCTCCACTGCTCACATCCCTGTATTGGTTCTCCACTGCTCACATCCCTGTATTGGTTCTCCACTGCTCACATCCCTGTATTGGTTCTCCACTGCTCACATCCCTGTATTGGTTCTCCACTACTCACACCCCTGTATTGGTTCTCCACTGCTCACATCCCTGTATTGGTTCTCCACTGCTCACACCCCTGTATTGGTTCTCCACTGCTCACATCCCTGTATTGGTTCTCTACTGCTCACATCCCTGTATTGGTTCTCCACTGCTCACACCCCTGTATTGGTTCTCCACTGCTCACATCCCTATATTGGTTCTCCACTGCTCACACCCCTGTATTGATTCTCCACTGCTCACATCCCTGTATTGGTTCTCCACTGCTCACACCCCTGTATTGGTTCTCCACTGCTCACATCCCTATATTGGTTCTCCACTGCTCTCATCCCTGTATGGTTCTCCACTGCTCACATCCCTATATTGGTTCTCCACTGCTCACACCCCTGTATTGATTCTCCACTGCTCACATCCCTGTATTGGTTCTCCACTGCTCACATCCCTATATTGGTTCTCCTCTGCTCACATCCCTATATTGGTTCTCCACTGCTCACACCCCTGTATTGGTTCTCCACTGCTCACACCCTGTATTGGTTCTCCACTGCTCACATCCCTATATTGGTTCTCCACTGCTCACACCCCTGTATTGATTCTCCACTGCTCACATCCCTGTATTGGTTCTCCACTGCTCACATCCCTATATTGGTTCTCCACTGCTCACATCCCTATATTGGTTCTCCACTGCTCACACCCCTGTATTGGTTCTCCACTGCTCACATCCCTGTATTGGTTCTCCACTGCTCACACCCCTGTATTGATTCTCCACTGCTCACACCCCTGTATTGGTTCTCCACTGCTCACACCCCTGTATTGGTTCTCCACTGCTCACATCCCTGTATTGGTTCTCCACTGCTCACATCCCTGTATTGGTTCTCCACTGCTCACACCCCTGTATTGGTTCTCCACTGCTCACACCCCTGTATTGGTTCTCCACTGCTCACATCCCTCTATTGGTTCTCCACTGCTCACACCCCTGTATTGGTTCTCCACTGCTCACACCCCTGTATTGGTTCTCCACTGCTCACATCCCTGTATTGGTTCTCCACTACTCACATCCCTGTATTGGTTCTCCACTGCTCACATCCCTGTATTGGTTCTCCACTGCTCACACCCCTGTATTGGTTCTCCACTGCTCACATCCCTGTATTGGTTCTCCACTGCTCACATCCCTGTATTGGTTCTCCACTGCTCACACCCCTGTATTGGTTCTCCACTGCTCACACCCCTGTATTGGTTCTCCACTGCTCACACCCCTGTATTGGTTCTCCACTGCTCACACCCCTGTATTGGTTCTCCACTGCTCACACCCCTGTATTGGTTCTCCACTGCTCACACCCCTGTATTGGTTCTCTACTGCTCACATCCCTGTATTGGTTCTCTACTGCTCACACCCCTGTATTGGTTCTCCACTGCTCACATCCCTGTATTGGTTCTCCACTGCTCACACCCCTGTATAGGTTCTCCACTGCTCACACCCCTATATTGGTTCTCCACTACTCACATCCCTGTATTGGTTCTCCACTACTCACACCCCTGTATTGGTTCTCCACTGCCCACACCCCTGTATTGGTTCTCCACTGCTCACATCCCTTTATTGGTTCTCCACTGCTCACACCCCTGTATTGGTTCTCCACTGCTCACACCCCTGTATTGGTTCTCCACTGCTCACATCCCTGTATTGGTTCTCCACTGCTCACATCCCTGTATTGGTTCTCCACTGCTCACATCCCTGTACTGGTTCTCCACCACTCACACCCCTGTATTGGTTCTCCACCGCTCACATCCTTATATTGGTTCTCTACTGCTCACATCCCTGTATTGGTTCTCTACTGCTCACATCCCTGTATTGGTTCTCCACCGCTCACACCCCTGTATTGGTTCTCCACTGCTCACATCCCTGTATTGGTTCTCCACTGCTCACATCCCTGTATTGGTTCTCCACTGCTCAAACCCCTCTATTGGTTCTCCACTACTCACACCCCTGTATTGGTTCTCCACTGCTCACACCCTGTATTGGTTCTCCACTGCTCACATCCCTATATTGGTTCTCCACTGCTCACATCCCTGTATTGGTTCTCCACTGCTCACATCCCTGTATTGGTTCTCCACTGCTCACATCCCTGTATTGGTTCTCCACTGCTCACACCCCTGTATTGGTTCTCCACTGCTCACACCCCTGTATTGGTTCTCCACTGCTCACACCCCTATATTGGTTCTCCACTGCTCACACCCCTGTATTGGTTCTCCACTGCTCACACCCCTGTATTGGTTCTCCACTGCTCACACCCCTGTATTGGTTCTCCACTGCTCACACCCCTGTATTGGTTCTCCACTGCTCACATCCCTATATTGGTTCTCCACTGCTCACATCCCTGTATTGGTTCTACACTGCTCACATCCCTGTATTGGTTCTCCACTGCTCACATCCCTGTATTGGTTCTCCACTGCTCACACCCCTGTATTGGTTCTCCACTGCTCACATCCCTGTATTGGTTCTCCACTACTCACATCCCTGTATTGGTTCTCCACTGCTCACACCCCTATATTGGTTCTCCACTGCTCACACCCCTGTATTGGTTCTCCACTGCTCACATCCCTGTATTGGTTCTCCACTGCTCACATCCCTGTATTGGTTCTAAACTGCTCACATCCCCTATATTGGTTCTCCACTACTCACATCTCTGTATTGGTTCTCCACTACTCACATCCCTGTATTGGTTCTCCACCGCTCACACCCCTGTATTGGTTCTCCACTGCTCACACCCCTGTATTGGTTCTCCACTGCTCACATCCCTGTATTGGTTCTCCACTGCTCACATCCCTGTATTGGTTCTCCACTGCTCACACCCCTGTATTGGTTCTCCACTGCTCACACCCCTTTATTGGTTCTCCACTGCTCACACCCCTATATTGGTTCTCCACTGCTCACATCCCTGTATTGGTTCTCCACCGCTCACACCCCTGTATTGGTTCTCCACTGCTCACACCCCTGTATTGGTTCTCCACTGCTCACACCCCTGTATAGGTTCTCCACTGCTCACACCCCTATATTGGTTCTCCACTACTCACATCCCTGTATTGGTTATCCACTACTCACACCCCTGTATTGGTTCTCCACCACTGCTCACATCCCTTTTATTTTATTATATTAAATTATAAATATTAATTCTCCACTGCTCACACCCCTGTATTGGTTCTCCACTGCTCACACCCCTGTATTGGTTCTCCACCGCTCACATCCTTATATTGGTTCTCTACTGCTCACATCACTGTATTGGTTCTCTACTGCTCACATCCCTGTATTGGTTCTCCACCGCTCACACCCCTGTATTGGTTCTCCACTGCTCACATCCCTGTATTGGTTCTCCACTGCTCACATCCCTGTATTGGTTCTCCACTGCTCACACCCCTCTATTGGTTCTCCACTACTCACACCCCTGTATTGGTTCTCCACTGCTCACACCCCTGTATTGGTTCTCCACTGCTCACATCCTATATTGGTTCTCTACTGCTCACATCACTGTATTGGTTCTCTACTGCTCACATCCCTGTATTGGTTCTCCACCGCTCACACCCCTGTATTGGTTCTCCACTGCTCACATCCCTGTATTGGTTCTCCACTGCTCACACCCCTCTATTGGTTCTCCACTACTCACACCCCTGTATTGGTTCTCCACTGCTCACACCCTGTATTGGTTCTCCACTGCTCACATCCCTCTATTGGTTCTCCACTGCTCACATCCCTGTATTGGTTCTCCACTGCTCACATCCCTGTATTGGTTCTCCACTGCTCACATCCCTATATTGGTTCTCCACTGCTCACATCCCTGTATTGGTTCTCCACTGCTCACACCCCTATATTGGTTCTCCACTGCTCACATCCCTGTATTGGTTCTCCACTGCTCACATCCCTGTATTGGTTCTCCACTGCTCACATCCCTGTATTGATTCTCCACTGCTCACATCCCTGTATTGGTTCTCCACTGCTCACACCCCTGTATTGGTTCTCCACTGCTCACACCCCTGTATTGGTTCTCCACTGCTCACATCCCTGTATTGGTTCTCTACTGCTCACACCCCTATATTGGTTCTCTACTGCTCACACCCCCTGTATTGGTTCTCTACTGCTCACACCCCTGTATTGGTTCTCCACTGCTCACACCCCTGTATTGGTTCTCCACTGCTCACACCCCTGTATTGGTTCTCCACTGCTCACATCCCTGTATTGGTTCTCTACTGCTCACTTCCCTGTATTGGTTCTCCACTGCTCACATCCCTATATTAGTTCTCCACTGCTCACACCCCTGTATTGGTTCTCCACTGCTCACACCCCTGTATTGGTTCTCCACTGCTCACATCCCTGTATTGGTTCTCCACTGCTCACACCCCTATACTGGTTCTCCACTGCTCACACCCCTGTATTGGTTCTCCACTACTCACATCCCCTGTATTGGTTCTCCACTGCTCACATCCCTGTATTGGTTCTCCACTGCTCACATCCCTGTATTGGTTCTCCACTGCTCACATCCCTGTATTGGTTCTCCACTGCTCACATCCCTGTATTGGTTCTCCTCTACTCACATCCCTATATTTGTTCTCCACTGCTCACACCCCTGTATTGGTTCTCCACTGCTCACACCCCTGTATTGGTTCTCCACTGCTCACATCCCTGTATTGGTTCTCCACTGCTCACATCCCTGTATTGGTTCTCCACTGCTCACATCCCTGTATTGGTTCTCCACTGCTCACATCCCTGTATTGGTTCTCCACTGCTCACATCCCTGTATTGGTTCTCCACTGCTCACATCCCTGTATTGGTTCTCCACTGCTCACATCCCTGTATTGGTTCTCCACTGCTCACATCCCTGTATTGGTTCTCCACTGCTCACATCCCTGTATTGGTTCTCCACTGCTCACATCCCTGTATTGGTTCTCCACTACTCACACCCCTGTATTGGTTCTCCACTGCTCACATCCCTGTATTGGTTCTCCACTGCTCACACCCCTGTATTGGTTCTCCACTGCTCACATCCCTGTATTGGTTCTCTACTGCTCACATCCCTGTATTGGTTCTCCACTGCTCACACCCCTGTATTGGTTCTCCACTGCTCACATCCCTGTATTGGTTCTCCACTGGTCACACCCCTGTATTGGTTCTCCACTGCTCACACCCCTGTATTGGTTCTCCACTGCTCACACCCCTGTATTGGTTCTCCACTGCTCACATCCCTGTATTGGTTCTCTACTGCTCACATCCCTGTATTGGTTCTCCACTGCTCACATCCCTATATTAGTTCTCCACTGCTCACACCCCTGTATTGGTTCTCCACTGCTCACACCCCTGTATTGGTTCTCCACTGCTCACATCCCTGTATTGGTTCTCCACTGCTCACACCCCTATACTGGTTCTCCACTACTCACATCCCTGTATTGGTTCTCCACTACTCACACCCCTGTATTGGTTCTCCACTGCCCACACCCCTGTATTGGTTCTCCACTGCTCACATCCCTTTATTGGTTCTCCACTGCTCACACCCCTGTATTGGTTCTCCACTGCTCACACCCCTGTATTGGTTCTCCACTGCTCACATCCCTGTATTGGTTCTCCACTGCTCACATCCCTGTATTGGTTCTCCACTGCTCACATCCCTGTACTGGTTCTCCACCACTCACACCCCTGTATTGGTTCTCCACCGCTCACATCCTTATATTGGTTCTCTACTGCTCACATCCCTGTATTGGTTCTCTACTGCTCACATCCCTGTATTGGTTCTCCACCGCTCACACCCCTGTATTGGTTCTCCACTGCTCACATCCCTGTATTGGTTCTCCACTGCTCACATCCCTGTATTGGTTCTCCACTGCTCACACCCCTCTATTGGTTCTCCACTACTCACACCCCTGTATTGGTTCTCCACTGCTCACACCCTGTATTGGTTCTCCACTGCTCACATCCCTATATTGGTTCTCCACTGCTCACATCCCTGTATTGGTTCTCCACTGCTCACATCCCTGTATTGGTTCTCCACTGCTCACATCCCTGTATTGGTTCTCCACTGCTCACACCCCTGTATTGGTTCTCCACTGCTCACACCCCTGTATTGGTTCTCCACTGCTCACACCCCTATATTGGTTCTCCACTGCTCACACCCCTGTATTGGTTCTCCACTGCTCACACCCCTGTATTGGTTCTCCACTGCTCACACCCCTGTATTGGTTCTCCACTGCTCACATCCCTGTATTGGTTCTCCACTGCTCACACCCCTGTATTGGTTCTCCACTGCTCACATCCCTGTATTGGTTCTCCACTACTCACATCCCTGTATTGGTTCTCCACTGCTCACACCCCTATATTGGTTCTCCACTGCTCACACCCCTGTATTGGTTCTCCACTGCTCACATCCCTGTATTGGTTCTCCACTGCTCACATCCCTGTATTGGTTCTAAACTGCTCACATCCCCTATATTGGTTCTCCACTACTCACATCTCTGTATTGGTTCTCCACTACTCACATCCCTGTATTGGTTCTCCACCGCTCACACCCCTGTATTGGTTCTCCACTGCTCACACCCCTGTATTGGTTCTCCACTGCTCACATCCCTGTATTGGTTCTCCACTGCTCACATCCCTGTATTGGTTCTCCACTGCTCACACCCCTGTATTGGTTCTCCACTGCTCACACCCCTTTATTGGTTCTCCACTGCTCACACCCCTATATTGGTTCTCCACTGCTCACATCCCTGTATTGGTTCTCCACCGCTCACACCCCTGTATTGGTTCTCCACTGCTCACACCCCTGTATTGGTTCTCCACTGCTCACACCCCTGTATAGGTTCTCCACTGCTCACACCCCTATATTGGTTCTCCACTACTCACATCCCTGTATTGGTTCTCCACTACTCACACCCCTGTATTGGTTCTCCACTGCTCACACCCCTGTATTGGTTCTCCACTGCTCACATCCCTTTATTGGTTCTCCACTGCTCACACCCCTGTATTGGTTCTCCACTGCTCACACCCCTGTATTGGTTCTCCACTGCTCACATCCCTGTATTGGTTCTCCACTGCTCACATCCCTGTATTGGTTCTCCACCGCTCACATCCCTGTATTGGTTCTCCACCGCTCACACCCCTGTATTGGTTCTCCACCGCTCACATCCTTATATTGGTTCTCTACTGCTCACATCACTGTATTGGTTCTCTACTGCTCACATCCCTGTATTGGTTCTCCACCGCTCACACCCCTGTATTGGTTCTCCACTGCTCACATCCCTGTATTGGTTCTCCACTGCTCACATCCCTGTATTGGTTCTCCACTGCTCACACCCCTCTATTGGTTCTCCACTACTCACACCCCTGTATTGGTTCTCCACTGCTCACACCCTGTATTGGTTCTCCACTGCTCACATCCCTATATTGGTTCTCCACTGCTCACATCCCTGTATTGGTTCTCCACTGCTCACATCCCTGTATTGGTTCTCCACTGCTCACATCCCTATATTGGTTCTCCACTGCTCACATCCCTGTATTGGTTCTCCACTGCTCACACCCCTATATTGGTTCTCCACTGCTCACATCCCTGTATTGGTTCTCCACTGCTCACATCCCTGTATTGGTTCTCCACTGCTCACATCCCTGTATTGATTCTCCACTGCTCACATCCCTGTATTGGTTCTCCACTGCTCACACCCCTGTATTGGTTCTCCACTGCTCACACCCCTGTATTGGTTCTCCACTGCTCACATCCCTGTATTGGTTCTCTACTGCTCACACCCCTATATTGGTTCTCTACTGCTCACACCCCTGTATTGGTTCTCTACTGCTCACACCCCTGTATTGGTTCTCCACTGCTCACACCCCTGTATTGGTTCTCCACTGCTCACACCCCTGTATTGGTTCTCCACTGCTCACACCCCTGTATTGGTTCTCCACTGCTCACATCCCTGTATTGGTTCTCTACTGCTCACATCCCTGTATTGGTTCTCCACTGCTCACACCCCTGTATTGGTTCTCCACTGCTCACATCCCTGTATTGGTTCTCCACTGCTCACACCCCTATATTGGTTCTCCACTGCTCACACCCCTGTATTGGTTCTCCACTGCTCACACCCCTGTATTGGTTCTCCACTGCTCACATCCCTGTATTGGTTCTCCACTGCTCACACCCCTATACTGGTTCTCCACTGCTCACATCCCTGTATTGGTTCTCCACTGCTCACACCCCTATACTGGTTCTCCACTGCTCACACCCCTATATTGGTTCTCCACTGCTCACATCCCTGTATTGGTTCTCCACTGCTCACACCCCTATATTGGTTCTCCACTGCTCACACCCCTGTATTGGTTCTCCACTGCTCACATCCCTGTATTGGTTCTCCACTACTCACATCCCCTGTATTGGTTCTCCACTGCTCACATCCCTGTATTGGTTCTCCACTGCTCACATCCCTGTATTGGTTCTCCACTGCTCACATCCCTGTATAGGTTCTCCACTGCTCACATCCCTATATTAGTTCTCCACTGCTCACACCCCTGTATTGGTTCTCCACTGCTCACACCCCTGTATTGGTTCTCCACTGCTCACATCCCTGTATTGGTTCTCCACTGCTCACACCCCTATACTGGTTCTCCACTGCTCACACCCCTGTATTAGTTCTCCACTGCTCACACCCCTGTATTGGTTCTCCACTACTCACATCCCCTGTATTGGTTCTCCACTGCTCACATCCCTGTATTGGTTCTCCACTGCTCACATCCCTGTATTGGTTCTCCACTGCTCACATCCCTGTATTGGTTCTCCACTGCTCACACCCCTATATTGGTTCTCCACTGCTCACACCCCTGTATTGGTTCTCCACTGCTCACACCCCTGTATTGGTTCTCCACTGCTCACATCCCTGTATTGGTTCTCCTCTACTCACATCCCTATATTTGTTCTCCACTGCTCACATCCCTGTATTGGTTCTCCACTGCTCACATCCCTGTATTGGTTCTCCACTGCTCACATCCCTGTATTGGTTCTCCACTGCTCACATCCCTGTATTGGTTCTTCACTGCTCACATCCCTGTATTGGTTCTCCACTGCTCACATCCCTGTATTGGTTCTCCACTGCTCACATCCCTGTATTGGTTCTCCACTGCTCACATCCCTGTATTGGTTCTCCACTGCTCACATCCCTGTATTGGTTCTCCACTACTCACACCCCTGTATTGGTTCTCCACTGCTCACATCCCTGTATTGGTTCTCCACTGCTCACACCCCTGTATTGGTTCTCCACTGCTCACACCCCTGTATTGGTTCTCCACTGCTCACATCCCTGTATTGGTTCTCTACTGCTCACATCCCTGTATTGGTTCTCCACTGCTCACACCCCTGTATTGGTTCTCCACTGCTCACATCCCTGTATTGGTTCTCCACTGCTCACATCCCTATATTGGTTCTCCACTGCTCACACCCCTGTATTGGTTCTCCACTGCTCACATCACTGTATTGGTTCTCTACTGCTCACATCCCTGTATTGGTTCTCCACTGCTCACACCCCTGTATTGGTTCTCCACTGCTCACATCCCTGTATTGATTCTCCACTGCTCACATCCCTGTATTGGTTCTCCACTGCTCACACCCCTGTATTGGTTCTCCACTGCTCACATCCCTGTATTGGATCTCCACTGGTCACACCCCTGTATTGGTTCTCCACTGCTCACACCCCTGTATTGGTTCTCCACTGCTCACACCCCTGTATTGGTTCTCCACTGCTCACATCCCTGTATTGGTTCTCTACTGCTCACATCCCTGTATTGGTTCTCCACTGCTCACATCCCTTTATTAGTTCTCCACTGCTCACACCCCTGTATTGGTTCTCCACTGCTCACACCCCTGTATTGGTTCTCCACTGCTCACACCCCTGTATTGGTTCTCCACTGCTCACATCCCTGTATTGGTTCTCCACTGCTCACACCCCTATACTGGTTCTCCACTGCTCACATCCCCTGTATTGGTTCTCCACTGCTCACACCCCTGTATTGGTTCTCCACTGCTCACATCCCTGTATTGGTTCTCCACTGCTCACACCCCTATACTGGTTCTCCACTGCTCACACCCCTGTATTGGTTCTCCACTGCTCACATCCCTGTATTGGTTCTCCACTGCTCACACCCCTGTATTGGTTCTCCACTGCTCACATCCCTGTATTGGTTCTCCACTGCTCACACCCCTATACTGGTTCTCCACTGCTCACATCCCCTGTATTGGTTCTCCACTGCTCACATCCCTGTATTGGTTCTCCACTGCTCACATCCCTGTATTGGTTCTCCACTGCTCACATCCCTGTATTGGTTCTCCTCTACTCACATCCCTATATTGGTTCTCCACTGCTCACACCCCTGTATTGGTTCTCCACTGCTCACATCCCTGTATTGGTTCTCCACTGCTCACATCCCTGTATTGGTTCTCCACTGCTCACATCCCTGTATTGGTTCTCCACTGCTCACATCCCTGTATTGGTTCTCCACTGCTCACATCCCTGTATTGGTTCTCCACTGCTCACATCCCTGTATTGGTTCTCCACTGCTCACATCCCTGTATTGGTTCTCCACTGCTCACATCCCTGTATTGGTTCTCCACTACTCACACCCCTGTATTGGTTCTCCACTGCTCACATCCCTGTATTGGTTCTCCACTGCTCACACCCCTGTATTGGTTCTCCACTGCTCACATCCCTGTATTGGTTCTCTACTGCTCACATCCCTGTATTGGTTCTCCACTGCTCACACCCCTGTATTGGTTCTCCACTGCTCACATCCCTGTATTGGTTCTCCACTGCTCACATCCCTATATTGGTTCTCCACTGCTCACACCCCTGTATTGATTCTCCACTGCTCACATCCCTGTATTGGTTCTCCACTGCTCACATCCCTATATTGGTTCTCCACTGCTCACATCCCTATATTGGTTCTCCACTGCTCACACCCCTGTATTGGTTCTCCACTGCTCACATCCCTGTATTGGTTCTCCACTGCTCACACCCCTGTATTGATTCTCCACTGCTCACACCCCTGTATTGGTTCTCCACTGCTCACATCCCTGTATTGGTTCTCCACTGCTCACATCCCTGTATTGGTTCTCCACTGCTCACATCCCTGTATTGGTTCTCTACTGCTCACATCCCTGTATTGGTTCTCCACTACTCACACCCCTGTATTGGTTCTCCACTGCTCACACCCCTGTATTGGTTCTCCACTGCTCACATCCCTATATTGGTTCTCCACTGCTCACACCCCTGTATTGGTTCTCCACTGCTCACACCCCTGTATTGGTTCTCTACTGCTCACATCCCTGTATTGGTTCTCCACTGCTCACACCCCTGTATTGGTTCTCCACTGCTCACATCCCTGTATTGGTTCTCCACTGCTCACATCCCTGTATTGGTTCTCTACTGCTCACACCCCTGTATTGGTTCTCCACTGCTCACATCCCTATATTGGTTCTACACTGCTCACACCCCTGTATTGGTTCTCCACTGCTCACATCCCTGTATTGGATCTCCACTGCTCACATCCCTGTATTGGTTCTCTACTGCTCACATCCCTGTATTGGTTCTCCACTGCTCACACCCCTGTATTGGTTCTCCACTGCTCACATCCCTATATTGGTTCTCCACTGCTCACACCCCTGTATTGGTTCTCCACTGCTCACATCCCTGTATTGGTTCTCTACTGCTCACATCCCTGTATTGGTTCTCCACTGCTCACACCCCTGTATTGGTTCTCCACTGCTCACACCCCTGTATTGGTTCTCCACTGCTCACATCCCTGTATTGGTTCTCCACTGCTCACATCCCTGTATTGGTTCTCTACTGCTCACACCCCTGTATTGGTTCTCCACTGCTCACATCCCTGTATTGGTTCTCTACTGCTCACACCCCTGTATTGGTTCTCCACTGCTCACATCCCTGTATTGGTTCTCCACTGCTCACACCCCTGTATTGGTTCTCCACTGCTCACACCCCTGTATTGGTTCTCCACTGCTCACATCCCTGTATTGGTTCTCCACTGCTCACATCCCTGTATTGGTTCTCTACTGCTCACATCCCTGTATTGGTTCTCCACTGCTCACACCCCTATATTGGTTCTCCACTGCTCACATCCCTATATTGGTTCTCCACTGCTCACACCCCTGTATTGGTTCTCCACTGCTCACATCCCTGTATTGGTTCTCTACTGCTCACATCCCTGTATTGGTTCTCCACTGCTCACACCCCTGTATTGGTTCTCCACTGCTCACACCCCTGTATTGGTTCTCCACTGCTCACATCCCTGTATTGGTTCTCTACTGCTCACACCCCTGTATTGGTTCTCCACTGCTCACATCCCTGTATTGGTTCTCTACTGCTCACACCCCTGTATTGGTTCTCCACTGCTCACATCCCTGTATTGGTTCTCCACTGCTCACACCCCTGTATTGGTTCTCCACTGCTCACATCCCTGTATTGGTTCTCCACTGCTCACATCCCTGTATTGGTTCTCTACTGCTCACATCCCTGTATTGGTTCTCCACTGCTCACACCCCTATATTGGTTCTCCACTGCTCACACCCCTGTATTGGTTCTCCACTGCTCACACCCCTGTATTGGTTCTCCACTGCTCACATCCCTGTATTGATTCTCCACTGCTCACATCCCTGTATTGATTCTCCACTGCTCACATCCCTGTATTGGTTCTCCACTGCTCACATCCCTGTATTGGTTCTCCACTGCTCACATCCCTGTATTGGTTCTCTACTGCTCACATCCCTGTATTGGTTCTCCACTGCTCACATCCCTATATTGGTTCTCCACTGCTCACATCCCTGTATTGATTCTCCACTGCTCACACCCCTGTATTGGTTCTCTACTGCTCACACCCCTGTATTGGTTCTCCACTGCTCACATCCCTGTATTGGTTCTCCACTGCTCACACCCCTGTATTGGTTCTCCACTGCTCACATCCCTGTATTGGTTCTCCACTGCTCACATCCCTGTATTGGTTCTCTACTGCTCACACCCCTGTATTGGTTCTCCACTGCTCACATCCCTGTATTGGATCTCCACTGCTCACATCCCTGTATTGGTTCTCTACTGCTCACATCCCTGTATTGGTTCTCCACTGCTCACATCCCTATATTGGTTCTCCACTGCTCACACCCCTGTATTGGTTCTCCACTGCTCACATCCCTGTATTGGTTCTCTACTGCTCACATCCCTGTATTGGTTCTCCACTGCTCACACCCCTGTATTGGTTCTCCACTGCTCACATCCCTGTATTGGTTCTCCACTGCTCACATCCCTGTATTGGTTCTCTACTGCTCACACCCCTGTATTGGTTCTCCACTGCTCACATCCCTGTATTGGTTCTCTACTGCTCACACCCCTGTATTGGTTCTCCACTGCTCACACCCCTATATTGGTTCTCCACTGCTCACACCCCTGTATTGGTTCTCCACTGCTCACACCCCTGTATTGGTTCTCTACTGCTCACACCCCTGTATTGGTTCTCTACTGCTCACATCCCTGTATTGGTTCTCCACTGCTCACATCCCTGTATTGGTTCTCTACTGCTCACACCCCTGTATTGGTTCTCCACTGCTCACATCCCTGTATTGGTTCTCTACTGCTCACACCCCTGTATTGGTTCTCCACTGCTCACATCCCTGTATTGGTTCTCCACTGCTCACACCCCTGTATTGGTTCTCCACTGCTCACATCCCTGTATTGGTTCTCCACTGCTCACATCCCTGTATTGGTTCTCTACTGCTCACATCCCTGTATTGGTTCTCCACTGCTCACACCCCTATATTGGTTCTCCACTGCTCACATCCCTGTATTGATTCTCCACTGCTCACATCCCTGTATTGATTCTCCACTGCTCACATCCCTGTATTGGTTCTCCACTGCTCACATCCCTGTATTGGTTCTCCACTGCTCACATCCCTGTATTGGTTCTCTACTGCTCACATCCCTGTATTGGTTCTCCACTGCTCACACCCCTGTATTGGTTCTCCACTGCTCACATCCCTATATTGGTTCTCCACTGCTCACACCCCTGTATTGGTTCTCCACTGCTCACATCCCTGTATTGGTTCTCTACTGCTCACATCCCTGTATTGGTTCTCCACTGCTCACACCCCTGTATTGGTTCTCCACTGCTCACATCCCTGTATTGGTTCTCCACTGCTCACATCCCTGTATTGGTTCTCTACTGCTCACACCCCTGTATTGGTTCTCCACTGCTCACATCCCTGTATTGGTTCTCTACTGCTCACACCCCTGTATTGGTTCTCCACTGCTCACATCCCTGTATTGGTTCTCCACTGCTCACACCCCTGTATTGGTTCTCCACTGCTCACACCCTGTATTGGTTCTCCACTGCTCACATCCCTGTATTGGTTCTCCACTGCTCACATCCCTGTATTGGTTCTCTACTGCTCACATCCCTGTATTGGTTCTCCACTGCTCACACCCCTATATTGGTTCTCCACTGCTCACATCCCTGTATTGATTCTCCACTGCTCACATCCCTGTATTGATTCTCCACTGCTCACATCCCTGTATTGGTTCTCCACTGCTCACATCCCTGTATTGGTTCTCCACTGCTCACATCCCTGTATTGGTTCTCTACTGCTCACATCCCTGTATTGGTTCTCCACTGCTCACATCCCTATATTGGTTCTCCACTGCTCACATCCCTGTATTGATTCTCCACTGCTCACACCCCTGTATTGGTTCTCTACTGCTCACACCCCTGTATTGGTTCTCCACTGCTCACATCCCTGTATTGGTTCTCCACTGCTCACATCCCTGTATTGGTTCTCCACTGCTCACATCCCTGTATTGGTTCTCCACTGCTCACACCCCTGTATTGGTTCTCCACTGCTCACACCCCTGTATTGGTTCTCCACTGCTCACATCCCTGTATTGGTTCTCCACTGCTCACACCCCTATATTGGTTCTCTACTGCTCACATCCCTGTATTGGTTCTCCACTACTCACATCCCTGTATTGGTTCTCCACTGCTCACACCCCTGTATTGGTTCTCCACTGCTCACATCCCTGTATTGATTCTCCACTGCTCACATCCCTGTATTGGTTCTCCACTGCTCACATCCCTGTATTGGTTCTCCACTGCTCACATCCCTGTATTGGTTCTCTACTGCTCACATCCCTGTATTGGTTCTCCACTGCTCACACCCCTGTATTGGTTCTCCACTGCTCACACCCCTGTATTGGTTCTCTACTGCTCACACCCCTGTATTGGTTCTCCACTGCTCACACCCCTGTATTGGTTCTCCACTGCTCACATCCCTGTATTGGTTCTCCACTGCTCACACCCCTGTATTGATTCTCCACTGCTCACACCCCAGTATTGGTTCTCCACTGCTCACACCCCTGTATTGGTTCTCCACTGCTCACATCCCTGTATTGGTTCTCCACTGCTCACATCCCTGTATTGGTTCTCCACTGCTCACACCCCTGTATTGGTTCTCCACTGCTCACACCCCTGTATTGGTTCTCCACTGCTCACATCCCTGTATTGGTTCTCCACTACTCACATCCCTGTATTGGTTCTCCACTGCTCACATCCCTGTATTGGTTCTCCACTGCTCACATCCCTGTATTGGTTCTCTACTGCTCACATCCCTGTATTGGTTCTCCACTGCTCACACACCTATATTGGTTCTCCACTGCTCACACCCCTATATTGGTTCTCCACTACTCACACCCCTGTATTGGTTCTCCACTGCTCACACCCCTATATTGGTTCTCCACTGCTCACACCCCTGTATTGGTTCTCCACTACTCACATCCCTGTATTGGTTCTCCACTGCTCACACCCCTGTATTGGTTCTCCACTGCTCACATCCCTGTATTGGTTCTCCACTGCTCACACCCCTGTATTGGTTCTCCACTGCTCACACCCCTGTATTGGTTCTCCACTGCTCACATCCCTGTATTGGTTCTCTACTGCTCACATCCCTGTATTGGTTCTCCACTGCTCACATCCCTGTATTGGTTCTCCACTGCTCACATCCCTGTATTGGTTCTCCACTGCTCACATCCCTGTATTGGTTCTCCACTGCTCACACCCCTCTATTGGTTCTCCACTACTCACACCCCTGTATTGGTTCTCCACTGCTCACACCCCTGTATTGGTTCTCCACTGCTCACATCCCTATATTGGTTCTCCACTGCTCACATCCCTGTATTGGTTCTCCACTGCTCACATCCCTGTATTGGTTCTCCACTGCTCACATCCCTGTATTGGTTCTCCACTGCTCACATCCTGTATTGATTCTCCACTGCTCACACCCCTGTATTGGTTCTCCACTGCTCACATCCCTGTATTGATTCTCTACTGCTCACATCCCTGTATTGGTTCTCCACTGCTCACACCCCTGTATTGGTTCTCCACTGCTCACACCCCTGTATTGGTTCTCCACTGCTCACATCCCTGTATTGGTTCTCTACTGCTCACACCCCTGTATTGGTTTCTCCACTGCTCACACCCCTGTATTGGTTCTCCACTGCTCACACCCCTGTATTGGTTCTCCACTGCTCACATCCCTGTATTGGTTCTCTACTGCTCACATCCCTGTATTGGTTCTCCACTGCTCACATCCCTGTATTGGTTCTCCACTGCTCACACCCCTGTATTGGTTCTCCACTGCTCACACCCCTGTATTGGTTCTCCACTGCTCACACCCCTTTATTGGTTCTCCACTGCTCACATCCCTGTATTGGTTCTCCACTGCTCACATCCCTGTATTGGTTCTCCACTGCTCACACCCCTGTATTGGTTCTCCACTGCTCACACCCCCTGTATTGGTTCTCCACTGCTCACATCCCTGTATTGGTTCTCCACTGCTCACACCCCTGTATTGGCTCTCTACTGCTCACAACCCTGTATTGGTTCTCCACTGCTCACATCCCTGTATTGGTTCTCCACTGCTCACACCCCCTATATTGGTTCTCCACTGCTCACACCCCTGTATTGGTTCTCCACTGCTCACATCCCTGTATTGGTTCTCCACTGCTCACACCCCTGTATTGGTTCTCCACTGCTCACACTCCTGTATTGGTTCTCTACTGCTCACATCCCTGTATTGGTTCTCCACTGCTCACATCCCTGTATTGGTTCTCCACTGCTCACACCCCTATATTGGTTCTCCACTGCTCACACCCCTGTATTGGTTCTCCACTGCTCACATCCCTGTATTGGTTCTCCACTGCTCACACCCCTGTATTGGTTCTCCACTGCTCACACCCCTGTATTGGTTCTCCACTGCTCACACCCCTGTATTGGTTCTCCACTGCTCACATCCCTATATTGGTTCTCCACTGCTCACACCCCTGTATTGGTTCTCCACTGCTCACATCCCTATATTGGTTCTCCACTGCTCACACCACTGTATTGGTTCTCCACTGCTCACATCCCTGTATTGGTTCTCCACTGCTCACATCCCTGTATTGGTTCTCCACTGCTCACACCCCTGTATTGGTTCTCCACTGCTCACACCCCTGTATTGGTTCTCCACTGCTCACATCCCTGTATTGGTTCTCCACTGCTCACATCCCTGTATTGGTTCTCCACTGCTCACACCCCTGTATTGGTTCTCCACTGCTCACACCCCTGTATTGGTTCTCCACTGCTCACATCCCTATATTGGTTCTCCACTACTCACATCCCTGTATTGGTTCTCCACTGCTCACACCCCTGTATTGGTTCTCCACTGCTCACATCCCTGTATTGGTTCTCCACTGCTCACATCCCTGTATTGGTTCTCCACTGCTCACACCCCTGTATTGGTTCTCCACTGCTCACACCCCTGTATTGGTTCTCCACTGCTCACATCCCTATATTGGTTCTCCACTGCTCACATCCCTGTATTGGTTCTCCACTGCTCACACCCCTGTATTGGTTCTCCACTGCTCACATCCCTGTATTGGTTCTCCACTGCTCACATCCCTGTATTGGTTCTCCACTGCTCACACCCCTGTATTGGTTCTCCACTGCTCACATCCCTGTATTGGTTCTCCACTGCTCACACCCCTGTATTGGTTCTCCACTGCTCACACCACTGTATTGGTTCTCCACTGCTCACACCCCTGTATTGGTTCTCTACTGCTCACATCCCTGTATTGGTTCTCCACTGCTCACACCCCTGTATTGGTTCTCTACTGCTCACATCCCTGTATTGGTTCTCCACTGCTCACACCCCTGTATTGGTTCTCCACTGCTCACATCCCTGTATTGGTTCTCCCCACTGCTCACATCCCTGTATTGGTTCTCCACTGCTCACACCCCTGTATTGGTTCTCCACTGCTCACATCCCTGTATTGGTTCTCCACTGCTCACACCCCTGTATTGGTTCTCTACTGCTCACATCCCTGTATTGGTTCTCCACTGCTCACACCCCTGTATTGGTTCTCCACTGCTCACATCCCTGTATTGGTTCTCCACTGCTCACACCCCTGTATTGGTTCTCTACTGCTCACACCCCTGTATTGGTTCTCTACTGCTCACATCCCTGTATGGGTTCTCCACTGCTCACACCCCTGTATTGGTTCTCCACTGTTCACATCCCTGTATTGGTTCTCCACTGCTCACATCCCTGTACTGGTTCTCTACTGCTCACACCCCTGTATTGGTTCTCCACTGCTCACATCCCTGTATTGGTTCTCTACTGCTCACATCCCTGTATGGGTTCTCCACTGCTCACACCCCTGTATTGGTTCTCCACTGCTCACATCCCTGTATTGGTTCTCCACTGCTCACATCCCTGTACTGGTTCCCTACTGCTCACATCCCTGTAATGGTTCTCCACTGCTCACACCCCTGTATTGGTTCTCCACTGCTCACACCCCTGTATTGGTTCTCCACTGCTCACATCCCTATATTGGTTCTCCACTGCTCACATCCCTGTATTGGTTCTCCACTGCTCACACCCCTGTATTGATTCTCCACTGCTCACATCCCTGTATTGGTTCTCCACTGCTCACACCCCTGTATTGGTTCTCCACTGCTCACATCCCTGTAATTGGTTCTCCACTGCTCACATCCCTGTATTGGTTCTCCACTGCTCACATCCCATAGGTTCTTCACTGCTCACATCCCTGTATTGGTTCTCCACTGCTCACACCCCTGTATTGGTTCTCCACTGCTCACATCCCTGTATTGGTTCTCCACTGCTCACATCCCTGTATTGGTTCTCCACTGCTCACATCCCTGTATTGGTTCTCCACTGCTCACACCCCTGTATTGGTTCTCCACTGCTCACACCCCCTGTATTGGTTCTCCACTGCTCACATCCCTGTATTGGTTCTCCACTGCTCACATCCCTGTATTGGTTCTCCACTGCTCACCACCCCTGTATTGGTTCTCCACTGCTCACATCCCTGTATTGGTTCTCCACTGCTCACACCCCTGTATTGGTTCTCCACTGCTCACATCCCTGTATTGGTTCTCCACTGCTCACATCCCTGTATTGGTTCTCCACTGCTCACACCCCTGTATTGGTTCTCCACTGCTCACACCCTGTATTGGTTCTCCACTGCTCACACCCTGTATTGGTTCTCCACTGCTCACATCCCCTGTATTGGTTCTCCACTGCTCACATCCCTGTATTGGTTCTCCACTGCTCACATCCCTGTATTGGTTCTCCACTGCTCACACCCTGTATTGTTCTCCACTGCTCACATCCCTGTATTGGTTCTCCACTGCTCACATCCCTGTATTGGTTCTCCACTGCTCACATCCCTGTATTGGTTCTCCACTGCTCACATCCCCTGTATTGGTTCTCCACTGCTCACATCCCTGTATTGGTTCTCCACTGCTCACATCCCTGTATTGGTTCTCCACTGCTCACATCCCTGTATTGGTTCTCCACTGCTCACACCCTGTATTGGTTCTCCACTGCTCACATCCCTGTATTGGTTCTCCACTGCTCACACCCCTGTATTGGTTCTCCACTGCTCACATCCCTGTATTGGTTCTCCACTGCTCACATCCCTGTATTGGTTCTCCACTGCTCACATCCCTGTATTGGTTCTCCACTGCTCACATCCCTGTATTGGTTCTCCACTGCTCACATCCCTGTATTGGTTCTCCACTGCTCACATCCCTGTATTGGTTCTCCACTGCTCACATCCCTGTATTGGTTCTCCACTGCTCACATCCCCTGTATTGGTTCTCCACTGCTCACATCCCTGTATTGGTTCTCCACTGCTCACATCCCTGTATTGGTTCTCCACTGCTCACATCCCTGTATTGGTTCTCCACTGCTCACATCCCCTGTATTGGTTCTCCACTGCTCACATCCCTGTATTGGTTCTCCACTGCTCACATCCCTGTATTGGTTCTCCACTGCTCACATCCCTGTATTGGTTCTCCACTGCTCACATCCCTGTATTGGTTCTCCACTGCTCACACCCCTGTATTGGTTCTCCACTGCTCACATCCCTGTATTGGTTCTCCACTGCTCACATCCCTGTATTGGTTCTCCACTGCTCACACCCCTGTATTGGTTCTCCACTGCTCACATCCCCTGTATTGGTTCTCCACTGCTCACATCCCTGTATTGGTTCTCCACTGCTCACATCCCTGTATTGGTTCTCCACTGCTCACATCCCTGTATTGGTTCTCCACTGCTCACACCCCTGTATTGGTTCTCCACTGCTCACATCCCTGTATTGGTTCTCCACTGCTCACATCCCTGTATTGGTTCTCCACTGCTCACATCCCTGTATTGGTTCTCACTGCTCACATCCCTGTATTGGTTCTCCACTGCTCACATCCCTGTATTGGTTCTCCACTGCTCACACCCCTGTATTGGTTCTCCACTGCTCACATCCCTGTATTGGTTCTCTACTGCTCACATCCCTGTATTGGTTCTCCACTGCTCACATCCCTGTATTGGTTCTCCACTGCTCACACCCCTGTATTGGTTCTCTACTGCTCACATCCCTGTATTGGTTCTCCACTGCTCACATCCCTGTATTGGTTCTCCACTGCTCACACCCCTGTATTGGTTCTCTACTGCTCACATCCCTGTATTGGTTCTCCACTGCTCACATCCCTGTATTGGTTCTCCACTGCTCACACCCCTGTATTGGTTCTCTACTGCTCACATCCCTGTATTGGTTCTCCACTGCTCACATCCCTGTATTGGTTCTCCACTGCTCACACCCCTGTATTGGTTCTCCACTGCTCACATCCCTGTATTGGTTCTCCACTGCTCACACCCCTGTATTGGTTCTCTACTGCTCACATCCCTGTATTGGTTCTCTACTGCTCACACCCCTGTATTGGTTCTCCACTGCTCACATCCCTGTATTGATTCTCCACTGCTCACACCCCTGTATTGGTTCTCCACTGCTCACATCCCTGTATTGGTTCTCTACTGCTCACACCCCTGTATTGGTTCTCTACTGCTCACACCCCTGTATTGGTTCTCCACTGCTCACATCCCTGTATTGGTTCTCCACTGCTCACACCCCTGTATTGGTTCTCCACTGCTCACATCCCTGTATTGGTTCTCCACTGCTCACATCCCTGTATTGGTTCTCCACTGCTCACATCCCTGTATTGGTTCTCCACTGCTCACACCCCTGTATTGGTTCTCCACTGCTCACATCCCTGTATTGGTTCTCCACTGCTCACACCCCTGTATTGGTTCTCTACTGCTCACACCCCTGTATTGGTTCTCCACTGCTCACATCCCTGTATTGGTTCTCCACTGCTCACACCCCTGTATTGGTTCTCCACTGCTCACATCCCTATATTGGTTCTCCACTGCTCACATCCCTGTATTGGTTCTCCACTGCTCACATCCCTATATTGGTTCTCCACTGCTCACATCCCTGTATTGGTTCTCCACTGCTCACATCCCTGTATTGGTTCTCCACTGCTCACACCCCTGTATTGGTTCTCCACTGCTCACATCCCTGTATTGGTTCTCCACTGCTCACACCCCTGTATTGGTTCTCTACTGCTCACACCCCTGTATTGGTTCTCCACTGCTCACACCCCTGTATTGGTTCTCCACTGCTCACATCCCTGTATTGGTTCTCCACTGCTCACACCCCTGTATTAGTTCTCCACTGCTCACACCCCTGTATTGGTTCTCCACTGCTCACACCCCTGTATTGGTTCTCCACTGCTCACATCCCTGTATTGGTTCTCCACTGCTCACACCCCTGTATTGGTTCTCCACTGCTCACACCCCTATATTGGTTCTCCACTGCTCACATCCCTGTATTGGTTCTCCACTGCTCACACCCCTGTATTGGTTCTCTACTGTTCACATCCCTGTATTGGTTCTCCACTGCTCACATCCCTGTATTGGTTCTCCACTGCTCACATCCCTGTATTGGTTCTCCACTGCTCACACCCCTGTATTGGTTCTCCACTGCTCACATCCCTGTATTGGTTCTCCACTGCTCACATCCCTGTATTGGTTCTCCACTTCTCACACCCCTGTATTGGTTCTCCACTACTCACACCCCTGTATTGGTTCTCTACTGCTCACAGCCCTGTATTGGTTCTCTACTACTCACACCCCTATATTGGTTCTCCACTGCTCACATCCCTGTATTGGTTCTCCACTACTCACACCCCTGTATTGGTTCTCTACTGCTCACAGCCCTGTATTGGTTCTCTACTACTCACACCCCTGTATTGGTTCTCCACTGCTCACATCCCTGTATTGGGTCTCCACTGCTCACACCCCTGTATTGGTTCTCCACTGCTCACATCCCTGTATTGGTTCTCCACTGCTCACACCCCTGTATTGGTTCTCCACTGCTCACAGCCCTGTATTGGTTCTCTACTGCTCACATCCCTGTATTGGTTCTCTACTGCTCACATCCCTGTATTGGTTCTCTACTGCTCACATCCCTGTATTGGTTCTCCACTGCTCACATCCCTATATTGGTTCTCCACTGCTCACACCCCTATATTGGTTCTCCACTGCTCACATCCCTGTATTGGTTCTCCACTGCTCACATCCCTGTATTGGTTCTCCACTGCTCACATCCCTGTATTGGTTCTCCACTGCTCACATCCCTGTATTGGTTCTCTACTGCTCACACCCCTGTATTGGTTCTCCACTGCTCACATCCCTGTATTGGTTCTCCACTGCTCACATCCCTGTATTGGTTCTCCACTGCTCACATCCCTGTATTGGTTCTCCACTGCTCACATTCCTGTATTGGTTCTCCACTGCTCACATCCCTGTATTGGTTCTCCACTGCTCACATCCCTGTATTGGTTCTCCACTGCTCACACCCCTGTATTGGTTCTCCACTGCTCACACCCTGTATTGGTTCTCTACTGCTCACATCCCTGTATTGGTTCTCCACTGCTCACACCCCTATATTGGTTCTCTACTGCTCACACCCCTATATTGGTTCTCCACTGCTCACACCCCTATATTGGTTCTCCACTGCTCACACCCCTATATTGGTTCTCCACTGCTCACATCCCTATATTGGTTCTCCACTGCTCACATCCCTGTATTGGTTCTCCACTGCTCACACCCCTGTATTGGTTCTCTACTGCTCACACCCCTATATTGGTTCTCCACTGCTCACATCCCTGTATTGGTTCTCCACTGCTCACACCCCTATATTGGTTCTCCACTGCTCACATCCCTGTATTGGTTCTCCACTGCTCACATCCCTGTATTGGTTCTCCACTGCTCACATCCCTGTATTGGTTCTCCACTGCTCACACCCCTGTATTGGTTCTCTACTGCTCACACCCCTATATTGGTTCTCCACTGCTCACACCCCTGTATTGGTTCTCCACTGCTCACATCCCTGTATTGGTTCTCCACTGCTCACATCCCTGTATTGGTTCTCCACTGCTCACACCCCTGTATTGGTTCTCCACTGCTCACATCCCTGTATTGGTTCTCCACTGCTCACATCCCTGTATTGGTTCTCCACTACTCACACCCCTATATTGGTTCTCCACTGCTCACATCCCTGTATTGGTTCTCCACTGCTCACACCCCTGTATTGGTTCTCCACTACTCACATCCCTGTATTGGTTCTCCACTGCTCACATCCCTGTATTGGTTCTCCACTGCTCACATCCCTATATTGGTTCTCCACTGCTCACACCCCTGTATTGGTTCTCCACTGCTCACATCCCTGTATTGGTTCTCCACTGCTCACATCCCTGTATTGGTTCTCCACTGCTCACACCCCTATATTGGTTCTCCACTGCTCACATCCCTGTATTGGTTCTCCACTGCTCACATCCCTGTATTGGTTCTCCACTGCTCACATCCCTGTATTGGTTCTCCACTGCTCACATCCCTGTATTGGTTCTCCACTGCTCACACCCCTGTATTGGTTCTCTACTGCTCACATCCCTGTATTGGTTCTCCACTGCTCACACCCTGTATTGGTTCTCTACTGCTCACATCCCTGTATTGGTTCTCCACTGCTCACACCCCTGTATTGGTTCTCCACTACTCACAGCCCTGTATTGGTTCTCCACTGCTCACACCCCTGTATTGGTTCTCTACTGCTCACATCCCTATATTGGTTCTCCACTGCTCACACCCCTGTATTGGTTCTCCACTGCTCACACCCCTATATTGGTTCTCTACTGCTCACATCCCTGTATTGGTTCTCCACTGCTCACACCCCTGTATTGGTTCTCCACTACTCACAGCCCTGTATTGGTTCTCCACTGCTCACACCCCTGTATTGGTTCTCTACTGCTCACATCCCTGTATTGGTTCTCCACTGCTCACACCCCTGTATTGGTTCTCCACTGCTCACACCCCTGTATTGGTTCTCCACTGCTCACACCCCTGTATTGGTTCTCCACTGCTCACATCCCTGTATTGGTTCTCCACTGCTCACACCCCTGTATTGGTTCTCCACTGCTCACATCCCTATATTGGTTCTCCACTGCTCACATCCCTGTATTGGTTCTCCACTGCTCACATCCCTGTATTGGTTCTCCACTGCTCACACCCCTGTATTGGTTCTCCACTGCTCACACCCCTGTATTGGTTCTCCACTGCTCACATCCCTGTATTGGTTCTCCACTGCTCACACCCCTGTATTGGTTCTCCACTGCTCACATCCCTATATTGGTTCTCTACTGCTCACATCCCTATATTGGTTCTCCACTGCTCACATCCCTGTATTGGTTCTCCACTGCTCACACCCCTGTATTGGTTCTCCACTGCTCACAGCCCTGTATTGGTTCTCCACTGCTCACACCCCTGTATTGGTTCTCCACTGCTCACATCCCTGTATTGGTTCTCCACTGCTCACACCCCTGTATTGGCTCTCCACTGCTCACACCCCTGTATTGGTTCTCCACTGCTCACACCCCTGTATTGGTTCTCCACTGCTCACATCCCTGTATTGGTTCTCCACTGCTCACATCCCTGTATTGGTTCTCCACTACTCACACCCCTGTATTGGTTCTCCACTACTCACACCCCTGTATTGGTTCTCCACTGTTCACATCCCTGTATTGGTTCTCCACTGCTCACACCCCTGTATTGGTTCTCCACTGCTCACATCCCTGTATTGGTTCTCCACTGCTCACACCCCTGTATTGGTTCTCCACTGCTCACACCCCTGTATTGGTTCTCCACTGCTCACACCCCTGTATTGGTTCTCCACTGCTCACATCCCTGTATTGGTTCTCCACTGCTCACACCCCTGTATTGGTTCTCCACTGCTCACATCCCTGTATTGGTTCTCCACTGCTCACACCCCTGTATTGGTTCTCTACTGCTCACATCCCTGTATTGGTTCTCCACTGCTCACACCCCTGTATTGGTTCTCCACTGCTCACATCCCTGTATTGGTTCTCCACTGCTCACACCCCTGTATTGGTTCTCCACTGCTCACATCCCTGTATTGGTTCTCCACTGCTCACACCCCTATATTGGTTCTCCACTGCTCACACCCCTGTATTGGTTCTCCACTACTCACACCCCTGTATTGGTTCTCCACTACTCACATCCCTATATTGGTTCTCCACTGCTCACACCCCTATATTGGTTCTCTACTGCTCACACCCCTGTATTGGTTCTCCACTGCTCACACCCCTATATTGGAGATCGGTTTCCCCCATTCTGCTCCCCCTCATTGGTTCTCTGTGGCTGACAGTACAGTCCTGGCTTCACCTCAGGTTTGCTCCCGAGAAGGCAGATTTGCCCAGAGGGCTCTATTCTGGCGTTCGTTGCCCTTTAATAAACCTGTAATAAAGAAAACATAGAGAGACAAAGGGAACGATGTAAAAACTGTTTTTCTTTTTCTTTCTCTTATTAACCCTTTCAGTGACAGGGGGGTGCAGTGACTTCTCTCTCATTGCATTACTGTTGATTGTTGACCCTTTAAGGACCAGTGGGGTTAAACGCATTGGATACCTCTCTAGAATTCAAGAGGATCAGATGATAATTTCCATTGCTGGTAATGTCCTCTACAAACAGGTGGTTTGTCCTGAAGTTGCTCCCTGTTGTTCCTGTAACACTGTGTGTTCTCCAGCCTAGCTTTCCATTGTAGTTCTCCCCTGAATAGCTATTGAGCAGACCTGCGTGCTGTCACTGGCTGACTCACAGAGCAGAATGTCACCCATTCAAGCCCAAGACTGAGTGTTTATGCAGAATCTGTAAGCTCTTAGCAGTTGTGAATCACTTACGGGAACCAAGAGTTTATTACCTGTAGATAAATACCCATTGAGCAGATAAAGGCTCACAAGACTTTTGGTAAACAGCTTCTGTATGTACCGAGCTTTCCAATCATGTAAGAAAAAGACACAATAAAACAACAACATGCAACGTTATGATTCTGACCAGTATATTGAGAACATCTGAGCAGATGTATTAATGTTCACGTCAATCTTTTTCAAAATGTGTATTGTACAACACCAGGGATCCCGAGGAAGAAATAGAGGTGCCATAGAACAAGTGTAAGTAATGGTAAACAGTGGGACAAGGCTGGGGTGTCAGTCAGTATTTATGTGGGTTTGTAACTACTAGTGGAACAAGGCTGGGGTGTCAGACAGTGTATGTGTGGGTCTATGACTAGCAGTGGACAGTAGAACAAGGCTGAGATGTCAGACAGTGTATGAGGGTCTGTGACTACCAGTGGACAGTGGAATAAGGCTGGGGTGTCAGACAGTGTATGAGGGTCTGTGACTACTAGTGGACAGTAGAACAATGTTGGGGTGTCAGACAGTGTATGTGGGTCTGTGACTACCAGTGGACAGTAGAACAAGGCTGGGGTGTCAGACAGTGTATGTGGGTCTGTGACTACCAGTGGACAGTAGAACAAGGCTGGGGTGTCAGACAGTGTATGTGGGTCTGTGACTACCAGTGGACAGTAGAACAAGACTGGGGTGTCAGACAGTGTATGTGTGTGTCTGTGACTACCAGTGGAACAAGGCTGAGATGTCAGACAGTGTATGAGGGTCTGTGACTACCAGTAGAAAGCGGAACAAGGCTGGGGTGTCAGACAGTGTATGTGTGGGTCTGTAACTACCAGTGGAATAAGGCAGGGGTGTCAGACAGTGTATGTGTGGGTCTGTGACTACCAGTGGACCAAGGCTGGGGTGTCAGACAGTGTATGTGTGGGTCTGTGACTACCAGTGGACAGTAGAACAAGACTGGGGTGTCAGACAGTGTATGTGTGGTTTTGTGACTACCAGTGGACAGTGGAACAAGACTGGGGTGTCAGACAGTGTATGTGGGTCAGTGACTACCAGTGGACAGTGGAACAAGGCTGGGGTGTCAGACAGTGTATGTGGGTCTGTGACTACCAGTGGAACAAGACTGGGGTGTTAGACAGTGTATGTGAGTCTGTGACTACCAGAGAACAGTGAAACAAGACTGGGTGTCAGACAGTGTATGTGTGGGTCTGTGACTACCAGTGGACAGTAGAACAAGACTGGGGTGTCAGACAGTGTATGTGCGGGTCTGTGACTACCAGTGTACTAAGACTGGGGTGTCAGGCAGTGTATGTGTGGGTCTGTGACTACTAGTGGACAGTGGAACAAGGTTGGGGTGTCAGACAGTGTATGTGTGGAAAGTACCTTACTGTGCTCACAAATTTTAATGGCCCCTATGAATTTTGTACTAGTGCCCTTGTTCAAGATATAACATCTTAAGTCATTGCTGGGTGTCAGGTCCGTGGGAGCAGCCATGATGGTTGCTGGCAGTTTTGTAAACTGAAGCAGGCAGAATCAATGCTTTATACCCACACATACACACCTCTGGTCCTTAACCCTTTGAATGCCAGAGGGTGTTGCGTACCCCTCTGGCATTCAACGGGTTAAGATTAATATGCGTAGTGGGTGGAGTTTGAGGTCCTGGGGTCCTACTAGCATCTGTCATTGGAGGATCCTGGTGGAAAGCTGTGTAGGGCCTCTAATACAACAAACTGTCCCTCTGAGGTCTATCGTCTATTGGTCTATAGGGCACCAGGGTGGGAAGAGGGATTCTTGTCTCAAAGAGTGACTGTCCCTCCTAAGGAGGGACACTTGGGAGTTATGGAACCCTAATATCTCCTAAAGAGGGACACTTGGGAGGTATCAACCCCTAATATTTCCTGAAGAGGGACACTTGGGAGGTGTGGACCCTAATATCTCCTAAAGAGGGACACTTGGGAGGTACGGACCCCTAATATCACCTAAAGAGGGACACTTGGGAGGTATATACCCCTAATATCTCCTAAAGAGGGACACTTGGGAGGCACAGACCCCTAATATCTCTTAAAAAGGCACACTTGGAAGGTACGGACCCCTAATATCTCCTAAAGAGGGACACTTGGGGGTGCGGACCCCTAATATCTTTTAAAGAGGGACACTTGGGAGGTACGGACCCCTAATATCTCCTAAAAAGGGACACTTGGGAAATACGGACTCCTAATATCTCCTAAAGAGGGGCACTTGGGAGGTACAGACCCCTAATATCTCCTAAAGAGGGGCACTTGGGAGGTATGTACCCCTAATATCTTCTAAAAAGGCACACTTTGGAGGTACGGACCCCTAATATCTCCTAAAGAGGGGCACTTGGGAGGTATGTACCCCTAATATCTCCTAAAGAGGGACACTTGGGAGGTACGGACCCCTAATATCTCCTAAAAAGGCACACTTGGAAGGTATGGACCCCTAATATCTCCTAAAGAGGGACACTTGGGGGTTCGGACCCCTAATATCTTTTAAAGAGGGACACTTGGGAGTTATGTACCCCTAATATCTCTTAAAGAGGGACACTTGGGAGGTATGGACCCCTAATATCTCCTAAAAAGGCACACTTAGGAGGTACGGACCCCTAATATCTCCTAAAGAGGGGCACTTGGGAGGTATGTACCCCTAATATCTCCTAAAGAGGGACACTTGGGAGGTACGGACCCCTAATATCTCCTAAAAAGGCACACTTGGAAGGTATGGACCCCTAATATCTCTTAAAGAGGGACACTTGGGGGTTCGGACCCCTAATATCTTTTAAAGAGGGACACTTGGGAGTTATGTACCCCTAATATCTCTTAAAGAGGGACACTTAGGAGGTATGGGCCCCTAATATCTCTTAAAGAGGGAAACTTAGGAGGTATGGGCCCCTAATATCTCCTAAAGAGGCACACTTGGGAGGTATGTGTACATTAAATACAAGTGGAGAAATGCTGCGGTACCTATAACATAGACTGCAAATCACAATGCTTGTTCGTTTAACCTTTTGAGTGCAGAGGATTAAATGCAGGGTTTTAACCAATGGAATGTTGGCGAGTCCCTAGTGGTTTGAAAAACCAATGCTTTGGTTACCTCACATGAATTGACAGGGTTAAAATACCAATTTAAAAATGAAATTGGGGAATTCTGATTTCCCCCTATGGTGAATTTGGTTTATCCCAGTATTTCTCCTATCTTCTCGTTGTACATAAAGCGCCTCAGGCCTGTAGAGAGCAGACAGAAAAATATGTGCAATTCTGGAGCAAACTAACTGCATGGTAGGGGCTCAATCATAACTTCCGTTCATTTAAAGATATAGTAATACTTAATATGCAAAAAACAATATATTTTAGGGTTTATCCCCCTGAGTAAAACAAAGGAAATCCCACTGCTGAGAGCTGTTTTATTCAAGAGTTATTGCAGCTCAAACGTGAATATTTTAGGTGCAATATCTCAGTGGCCTGAAATGTTACAGTGGCGCTGTTGCTACACGATTCTAAGACCGCTGTAGCCGTTGACCATAAACCTCCATAGGATGGTGCAGCAACAGCGCCGCTGTAACATGTCAGGCCACTGTGATACTGCACCTAAAATATTCACATTTGAGCTGTAATAACTTTTGAATAAAACAACTTTCGTCAGTGGGAGTTCCTTTGTTTTAATCAGGAAGATAAACACTACAATATATCGTTTTTTTATGTATTGTTACTATTCCTTTAAACTGTATTTTTAACCCTGGGAATGCCAGAGGTCTACAATGCATTTGTGAAACGTCTATAGCCTTTTAACGTGTTAACCCTTTGAGTGCCAGAGGGGTAGCAATGCATTGCGAACCCCTCTGGCACTCAGAAAGTTAAATGCTCATATTTACAATTAAAGAACATTTTGGTCTCCTATTGTACAGATGATTTTTCTCCTAAATTGCTTACTGTGGCAGTTGTGCATATGGGGGCGGGACACCACATTTCCATTCTGCCATTCAGGGACACGGCGGTGACGAGGCCGGTCTATGGCACTAACACAGCTCTGTGGGAGGGGTCACTGTACATCACTGTGTAACCTGTTCTTTCTCCAGCGCACCACAGAGTTCTGAACACTAGAGGGAGAACCACCCATTGACTGCTGTGACAGAAAGCAATGCCTGTTGTGGGCTACTACATAATGTACATCACGCCCAAAGTCTTATATTAGCATTACACTACAACAAAATTACATTGCAGATCCTGCCCAGTGTCAAAATGAAGGCTCAGTTCTCTCTCTGGAAGCCATTTTCTTGTAGCCCATCAGAGTGATCACTTCCTGTCACAATAGGCAATGGGCAGTTCTGCTTGTAGTGATTAGAACTCTGTGCTCTGGAGTCTTCACTCTGGGACTTTGTATTGTCCCAGAAGGGGGCTGCCTTGGACATGGGGCACACATTTAAAATCCAGATCTGTCCTGGACAGTAAGGAACATGTGGTCACCCTATTTTGTTGGCTTATGCCAGTGGTACCCCCACTGTTTTTTCACCCTTGCATACCAGAGATGTCTCCAGTCCATTGCTTTTGCCTGCCCCTCCAGCGCTCAGAGAGTTAACAAGGGAGTGTCTTTTTGGCATGTAATTGTAGTGACACAGCAGGTAGTGTCTATAAATAGAGCTGTCCTCGCCAAGTGCAATACCTGTGTTTTATTACTGGGTGGCGGGTGGATTTTTTTGAAATGTGAGTACGCTCAAACCTGCAGTGTCACCCAGAGCCTCCCAACCGGTCCTCTTACATATCTAGAAAGTGAGGCAGCCGGGGCCTGTTCAGACAGGTGAACGCTGGAGGCCATAGGCGTAAAGACAAAACAGGAGGAAATGTGCACTATATGTGTTCCCATGGATTTAAATGGTTCCTTAAAAGCTAGAACTTTCTCCACTGCACTGCGGCGCAATGTATTGGAGACCTCTCTAGCCTTCAATGAGTTAACCCTTTGAGTGCCAGAGGGGTACGAAACGAATGGAAAGCAATACAGCTGTGGCACTTAAATGGTTAAGCGCTACAACCATCCGTGTCCAATCAGATATTAGCTCTGTTCTATTTCTGTGTTTGTGATATGTTTACTGATTGTAAAATATTCTTGTTTCTATAAAATTGGATATAATAAAATAAATGCACAGTAATTCCCCCACTTACCGTGGTCTGGGCAGAAAATCCTAACGGCCTCTCTGAATCAGTTCTGTGTGGATTGCTTACCCCAGATTGCTTTCCAGTGCTTTTGGAGACCTTTCCATCATTCAAGGGTTAAAAAACCAAACAAACATTAAAAGTAGTGGGAATTTGGGGGTATTCTCATTTGATTCCTATGGTGACGTTGGTTTGCCCCAAAATTGGACTTACTAGTGAAATGTTGTGCTGCTAACAGAGTGCGTCAAAATGGGAAACTTAAAAATATAACCAGTGTGAAAAGGGTAACCTAACAACCAAACCTAACAGACACTGACCCTAACCTGACAACCAAACCTAACAGATACTAACCCTAACCTGACATACACTAAACCTAACAGATACCGACCCTAACCTAACAACCAAACCTAACAGATACTGACCCTAACCTGACAACCAAACCTAACAGATACTAACCCTAACCTGACATACACTAAACCTAACAGATACCGACCCTAACCTAACAACCAAACCTAACAGATACCGACCCTAACCTGACATACACTAAACCTAACAGACACTGACCCTAACCTAACAACCAAACCTAACAGATACCGACCCTAACCTAACAACCAAACCTAACTGTCACTGACCCTAACCTAACAACCAAACCTAACAGACACTGACCCTAACCTAACAACCAAACCTAAAAGACACTGACCCTAACCTGACATACACTAAACCTAACAGATACTGACCCTAACTTAACAACCAAACCTAACAGATACTGACCCTAACCAAACCTAACAGATACTGACCCTAACCTAACAACCAAACCTAACTGTCACTGACCCTAACCTAACAACCAAACCTAACAGATACTGACCCTAACCTAACAACCAAATCTAACAGATACCGACCCTAACCTAACAACCAAACCTAACAGATACTGACCCTAACCTGACAACCAAACCTAACAGATACTGACCCTAACCTAACAACCAAACCTAACAGATACTGACCCTAACCTAACAACCAAACCTAACAGATACCGACCCTAACCTAACAACCAAACCTAACAGATACTGACCCTAACCTAACAACCAAATCTAACAGATACTGACCCTAACCTAACAACCAAACCTAACAGATACTGACCCTAACCTGACAACCAAACCTAACAGATACTGACCCTAACCTGACATACACTAAACCTAACAGACACTGACCCTAACCTAACAACCAAACCTAACAGATACCGACCCTAACCTAACAACCAAACCTAACTGTCACTGACCCTAACCTAACAACCAAACCTAACAGACACTGACCCTAACCTAACAACCAAACCTAAAAGACACTGACCCTAACCTGACATACACTAAACCTAACAGATACTGACCCTAACTTAACAACCAAACCTAACAGATACTGACCCTAACCAAACCTAACAGATACTGACCCTAACCTAACAACCAAACCTAACTGTCACTGACCCTAACCTAACAACCAAACCTAACAGATACTGACCCTAACCACCAAACCTAACAGATACTGACCCTAACCTAACAACCAAATCTAACAGATACCGACCCTAACCTAACAACCAAACCTAACAGATACCGACCCTAACCTAACAACCAAACCTAACAGATACTGACCCTAACCTGACAACCAAACCTAACAGATACCGACCCTAACCTAACAACCAAACCTAACAGATACCGACCCTAACCTGACAACCAAACCTAACAGATACCGACCCTAACCTAACAACCAAACCTAACAGATACTGACCCTAACCTAACAACCAAACCTAACAGATACCGACCCTAACCTAACAACCAAATCTAACAGATACTGACCCTAACCTAACAACCAAATCTAACAGATACTGACCCTAACCTGACAACCAAATCTAACAGATACTGACCCTAACCTAACAACCAAACCTAACAGATACTGACCCTAACCTAACAACCAAACCTAACAGATACTGACCCTAACCTAACAACCAAACCTAACAGATACTGACCCTAACCTGACAACCAAATCTAACAGATACTGACCCTAACCTAACAACCAAACCTAACAGATACTGACCCTAACCTAACAACCAAATCTAACAGATACCGACCCTAACCTAACAACCAAACCTAACAGATACTGACCCTAACCTGACAACCAAACATAACAGATACCGACCCTAACCTAACAACCAAACCTAACAGATACCGACCCTAACCAAACAACCAAATCTAACAGATACTGACCCTAACCTAACAACCAAACCTAACAGATACTGACCCTAACCTAACAACCAAACCTAACAACCAAACCTAACAGATACTGACCCTAACCTGACAACCAAATCTAACAGATACTGACCCTAACCTAACAACCAAACCTAACAGATACTGACCCTAACCTAACAAGTAAACCTAACAGATACTGACCCTAACCTAACAACCAAACCTAACAGATACTGACCCTAACCTAACAACCAAACCTAACAGACATTGACCCTAACCTAATAACCAAACCTAACAGATACTGACCCTAACCTAACAACCAAACCTAACAGACATTGACCCTAACCTAACAACCAAACCTAACAGACACTGACCCTAACCTAACAACCAAACCTAACAGATACTGACAGTAACCTAACAACCAAACCTAACAGATACTGACCCTAACCTAACAACCAAACCTAACAGATACTGACCCTAACCTAACAACCAAACCTAACAGACACTGACCCTAACCAAACCTAACAGATACGGACCCTAACCTGATATACACTAAACCTAACAGACACTGACCCTAACCTGACATACACTAACTAAACCTAACAGACACTGACCCTAACCTGACATACACTAAACCTAACAGACACTGACCCTAACCTGACATACACTAAACCTAACAGACACTGACCCTAACCTGACATACACTAAACCTAACAGACACTGACCCTAACTTAACAACCAAACCTAACAGATACTGACCCTAACCAAACCTAACAGATACTGACCCTAACCTGACATACACTAAACCTAACAGATACTGACCCTAACCTGATATACACTAAACCTAACAGACACTGACCCTAACCTGACATACACTAAACCTAACAGATACTGACCCTAACCTGATATACACTAAACCTAACAGACACTGACCCTAACCTGACATACACTAAACCTAACAGACACTGACCCTAACCTGACATACACTAAACCTAACAGATACTGACCCTAACCTGATATACACTAAACCTAACAGACACTGACCCTAACCTGACATACACTAAACCTAACAGATACTGACCCTAACCTGATATACACTAAACCTAACAGACACTGACCCTAACCTGACATACACTAAACCTAACAGATACTGACCCTAACCTGACATACACTAAACCTAACAGACACTGACCCTAACCTGACATACACTAAACCTAACAGACACTGACCCTAACCTAACATACACTAAACCTAACAGACACTGACCCTAACCTGACATACACTAAACCTAACAGACACTGACCCTAACCTGACATACACTAAACCTAACAGACACTGACCCTAACCTAACATACACTAAACCTAACAGACACTGACCCTAACCTGATATACACTAAACCTAACAGATACTGACCCTAACCTGACATACACTAAACCTAACAGATACTGACCCTAACCTGATATACACTAAACCTAACAGACACTGACCCTAACCTGATATACACTAAACCTAACAGATACTGACCCTAACCTGACATACACTAAACCTAACAGACACTGACCCTAACCTGACATACACTAAACCTAACAGATACTGACCCTAACCTGATATACACTAAACCTAACAGATACTGACCCTAACCTGATATACACTAAACCTAACAGACACTGACCCTAACCTGACATACACTAAACCTAACAGATACTGACCCTAACCTGATATACACTAAACCTAACAGACACTGACCCTAACCTAACATACACTAAACCTAACAGACACTGACCCTAACCTGACATACACTAAACCTAACAGATACTGACCCTAACTTAACAACCAAACCTAACAGATACTGACCCTAACCAAACCTAACAGATACTGACCCTAACCTGACATACACTAAACCTAACAGACACTGACCCTAACCTGACATACACTAAACCTAACAGATACTGACCCTAACCTGATATACACTAAACCTAACAGACACTGACCCTAACCTGACATACACTAAACCTAACAGACACTGACCCTAACCTGACATACACTAAACCTAACAGACACTGACCCTAACCTAACATACACTAAACCTAACAGATACTGACCCTAACCTGACATACACTAAACCTAACAGATACTGACCCTAACCTGATATACACTAAACCTAACAGATACTGACCCTAACCTGATATACACTAAACCTAACAGACACTGACCCTAACCTGACATACACTAAACCTAACAGATACTGACCCTAACCTGATATACACTAAACCTAACAGACACTGACCCTAACCTAACATACACTAAACCTAACAGACACTGACCCTAACCTGACATACACTAAACCTAACAGATACTGACCCTAACTTAACAACCAAACCTAACAGATACTGACCCTAACCAAACCTAACAGATACTGACCCTAACCTGATATACACTAAACCTAACAGATACTGACCCTAACCTGATATACACTAAACCTAACAGACACTGACCCTAACCTAACATACACTAAACCTAACAGATACTGACCCTAACCTGACATACACTAAACCTAACAGATACTGACCCTAACCTGATATACACTAAACCTAACAGACACTGACCCTAACCTGACATACACTAAACCTAACAGACACTGACCCTAACCTAACATACACTAAACCTAACAGACACTGACCCTAACCTGATATACACTAAACCTAACAGACACTGACCCTAACCTGACATACACTAAACCTAACAGATACTGACCCTAACCTGATATACACTAAACCTAACAGACACTGACCCTAACCTAACATACACTAAACCTAACAGATACTGACCCTAACCTGATATACACTAAACCTAACAGACACTGACCCTAACCTGACATACACTAAACCTAACAGATACTGACCCTAACCTGATATACACTAAACCTAACAGACACTGACCCTAACCTGATATACACTAAACCTAACAGATACTGACCCTAACCTGACATACACTAAACCTAACAGACACTGACCCTAACCTGACATACACTAAACCTAACAGATACTGACCCTAACCTGACATACACTAAACCTAACAGACACTGACCCTAACCTGATATACACTAAACCTAACAGATACTGACCCTAACCTGACATACACTAAACCTAACAGACACTGACCCTAACCTGACATACACTAAACCTAACAGATACTGACCCTAACCTGACATACACTAAACCTAACAGACACTGACCCTAACCTGACATACACTAAACCTAACAGATACTGACCCTAACCTGATATACACTAAACCTAACAGACACTGACCCTAACCTGACATACACTAAACCTAACAGACACTGACCCTAACCTGACATACACTAAACCTAACAGACACTGACCCTAACCTGACATACACTAAACCTAACAGATACTGACCCTAACCTGACATACACTAAACCTAACAGACACTGACCCTAACCTGATATACACTAAACCTAACAGATACTGACCCTAACCTGACATACACTAAACCTAACAGATACTGACCCTAACCTGACATACACTAAACCTAACAGACACTGACCCTAACCTGACATACACTAAACCTAACAGACACTGACCCTAACCTGATATACACTAAACCTAACAGATACTGACCCTAACCTGACATACACTAAACCTAACAGACACTGACCCTAACCTGACATACACTAAACCTAACAGATACTGACCCTAACCTGATATACACTAAACCTAACAGACACTGACCCTAACCTGACATACACTAAACCTAACAGACACTGACCCTAACCTGACATACACTAAACCTAACAGACACTGACCCTAACCTGACATACACTAAACCTAACAGATACTGACCCTAACCTGACATACACTAAACCTAACAGACACTGACCCTAACCTGACATACACTAAACCTAACAGATACTGACCCTAACCTGACATACACTAAACCTAACAGATACTGACCCTAACCTGATATACACTAAACCTAACAGACACTGACCCTAACCTGACATACACTAAACCTAACAGATACTGACCCTAACCTGATATACACTAAACCTAACAGATACTGACCCTAACCTGATATACACTAAACCTAACAGACACTGACCCTAACCTGATATACACTAAACCTAACAGACACTGACCCTAACCTGACATACACTAAACCTAACAGATACTGACCCTAACCTGACATACACTAAACTTAACAGATACTGACACTAAACCTAACAGACACTGACCCTAACCTAACATACACTAAACCTAACAGACACTGACACTAACTAAACCTAACAGATACTGACCCTAACCTGACATACACTAACTAAACCTAACAGATACACCCCTAATCCTAACAGGCACTGACCCTAACCTGACATATACTAACTAAACCTAACAGACACTAACCTAACAGATACACCCCTAATCCTAACAGACACTGACCCTTACCTGACATATACTAACTAAATCTAACACAGACAGACCCCAGGCTAACCTAACAGATACTAACCTGCCTAGACTCTGACCCTAACCTAACATAGACAGAGCCCAAGCTAGCCTACTAGATACTAACCCATTACCCAAACATAACAGACATTGACCCCAACCTAACCCCAAACCTAACAGACACTGACCCTAAACTAACATACTAACCAAGCCTAACAGAGACAGACCCCAAGCTAACCTACTAACCTATTCTCCAAACCTAACAGTCACTGACCCTAAAGTATTAACCAAACTTAACAGAGACAGACCCTAAGCTAACCCTAACAGGTAACAGACATTGGCCCTAGTAAACCTAACCTAACATATGTTTAACTAACCTAAACCTAACTTAATCTAACAGATGTTTACCTTGTGGCATTCTGAAGGAGCCATATTGCGGGCACCATTTTGACACCAGTGATGTTGTGAGTCGGATGTAATGATGCCATGTAGGCAGCGACATTTGAAAAGGATACTGCACCCCTGCCATTGCCCTTATATCCCAGAATGTATCACAGGCCTTCACCATTTGCGTTATAAAGCGTTCTATTGCTAGGAATTAATATCTCAGGATATCAATCCCCTTCCTTTATTCAGAGACCTAAATATTGAACATATACATATACATTTAAAGGAATGTATGTTAAAGTACATGTTGCTCTCATGTCATAGTAACGTTGTAAATGAGGTTGAAAAAAAAACATGAGTACAAGTTCAACCTTCTCCTTATCACCCCTGTTTTTGTTACTCTAAAGGTAGGCAAAAAAGAACCCTATTCAAGTAATATCTAAATAAGGCCCAGGTGGTTAAATAAATCCTTTTTGACTCCGAAAGGCAGTCAGATTCCCTCTGTACTGAAACTGGTTGGCATCATACTCAATATTGTTTTGCAGTAGAAAGGTTTATGCCAACACAGCCTTCTGTGGCAAATAATTCCATGCAATTACTACCTTTACTGATTCAAAAATCCCTGTCTTTGTTTTACTCAACATCATATTTACAATAGTTTTAAAAGGATGCTCCATTGTGTTTTAATCAGTTCCCTAAAGAGTCCTTGGTGTTGGCCTTATATATATATCTAACTAGTTACCATATCCCCTGATGCCTCTCTCCTAATATCAACAAATCTAGTTTGTCTAGTTTCTTTTTATAACTAAAATCTTCAAATCCCTTTATCAGTTGTGTTGCATATCTTTGTACTTATTCCATTTCAGCAATGTTGTATTCAGAAAAGTTGTGCCCACAGCTGTGCCTCATATTATAGGGGAGGCCTTGAAGGGGAACTTTCACCTCTAAAATCTTTTTGCTAGGTGCTTAAGCTATTAAAATTGTATTTGGAATTGTGTTTTGTGCTTCTTGTACTTACATCCTAAGATATGTAGACTATGTGCTGGGCACTTCCGCATTCTGTGGCACACTGTATCTTTGGGACTGCAGGACCTCCCAGTGCTGTAACTCTCCTCTGACCTCTCTCCCAGGGAGTGAGTTCACACTTCCCTTCGTACTGGTGTTCATCTTGTCTATCGTTACAGCAAGCTCAGTTTATCATTATACTGAGCTTGCAAGCTATAATGATAAACAGAGCTTGCTGTAAAGATTGACGTGATTCACACAACTAAGAAGGTAAGTGTGAATGAGCTCCCTGGGGGAGCTGGGAGGGAGGTGGGAGGAGAATTACAGCACTGGGAAGTCCTGGGTCACTGTGCCAAAGTATCACGGTCCCCGTGATTCTTATGTCACTCTCAACTGTACTGCTCCCTGATTGGTTGAGCTGTGTTGGCCTGCCCCTGGTTACCTGTTTTAATCTGGCCACTGGCACCTGTCAGGTGCCCTTTCGTGGTGTTTCCGAGCCAGCGTTGCTGTTGCAGTATTCCAGTATCCTGACCTACCGTGTACCGACTAGGCCTGTTCGATGACGTTCCTGTATTCCTGTTCCGTGATTGACCCGGCCTAGCTGACTTCCTGCGTGTTCCTGATCCGGCTTGTCTGCGTATCTCCTACGGCATCTGACCCGGCCTGGCTGACGATCCTTCTCCGTTACTGTCCCGGCTTGTCTGCGAATATCCTGCGTGTCCTGACCCGGCCTGGCTGATGACTGATCTCTCATTGTTTCAACTATCCTGACAGACGATTCCCGTTGTCGCCTCGGCGACATTCTCATACTGCATAAGGTGACTGAGCCTTTGCTTCCCCGTTGCTGAGCCTTCCATTGGTTGTTATACATGTGCTGAGTCCAGACCCTTACTCTGCTGTGTCGTTTTCCGTATATAGACGCTGGTGTTGTTTCATCCGATTACTGCTACTCTTCCACCTATTGCCTCAGCCTGTTACGCTGCCTCTGTGAGCCGGCCGCTTGTGGGCCTCGGTAGTCGGCGGCTCTACCTGGACAGAGCAGTGGTTCCGTTACGCCCGTTGGCGAGCAGTACCCAGTGGTCTCCGTTACGCCCGCAAAGGGGCTATCGACACAAGCAATCACGATACTGGTGGTCTCCGGTTACACCCATGGAGGCTATTGGCTCAAGCAATCACGATACTGTAGTCTCCGGTTACGCCCGTGGGGGCTATTGGCTCAAGCAATCACGATACTGTAGTCTCCGGTTACGCCCGTGGGGGCTATTGGCTCACACAATCACGATACTGTAGTCTCCGGTTACGCCCGTGGGGGCTATTGGCTCACACAATCACGATACTGTAGTCTCCGGTTACGCCCGTGGGGGCTATTGGCTCAAGCAATCACAATACTAGTAGTCTCCGGTTACGCCCGTGGGGGCTATCACTTTATCACCTGCAGTTCTCGTCCAGTCATAACTTTTCGCTACAGCTTCACACAGTGAATGGACTTGGGTGCTATCTCCAAGCACATATACTATATGCAGCACCAAGGGCGTGCCTAACACCACATTTGAGACTGATGACCAATACTATTAACCTCTTGTTTCCTGTTTTGTGCTTCCATATTTAGTGAAGTATTACCTGTTGCACCAGGTATCTCTGTCTTTATTCTGTTTATGCCAGTATCGTCCCAGTGGCGACCTTGTCATTCATTTTGCTTTAATAAAACTCTATTTGTTTTATCTACCACTGTCTGAGTATCTGAAAACCGTAACTCAAAGATACAGTGTGCCGCAGAATGCGGAAGTGCCCAGCATGAAGTGTACATATGGTAGAATGTATATCAGTACAAGGAAAACAAAGCACGATCCCTTACATAATTTTAATAGCTTAAGCAGCTGGCAAAACATTTTTTAGAAGTGAAAGTTCCCCTTTAACGAAGAATTATAATCCCATCCCATGCCTATATAACCTTTTTTTTTATACATGACAGTACCCTGCTGGCTGTTGCACCAGCAGATTGGCACTGCACACTGTTGTTTAGTCCATTGTCTACCAGCACTGCCAAGTCCTTGTATAACGAGAATTCCCAAAGCAGTTTCATATTTAGTGTATATGTAACATACTTGTTCCTTCAACCCAAATGAATAACCTTACATTTTTTCCATATTAAACCTCATCTCCCACTTATCCGTCCATTTTTTTAGTTTATCGAAATCTATGTGCAGAGAAAAAACATCCTTCTCTGTGTGTTTCTAAAAATGTTTTAGTGTCATCAGCAAAGGCTGAGACATTACTTTCAATACCTACTTTAAGATCATTAATACACAAATGGAAAAGCATTGGCCGAGGACTAAACTCCATTTACAACTCCACCCTTCAGTTACAGCTATAGATCAGTTGGCGAAAGTTCCTTTAACGACAACTTTCTACCCATGCACAGATACCGTCAAGATGATCCCTTTCATTTTATGCAGTATTTTTATTTTAAAGGGATAGTAATGTTTCATAATAAACGCAGCTCCGATTATTCTTTATCATTTTTGGGCCATGTAGAGAGTTATTACCATTCTCTACGATGTGTAGTTCCAGAGTAATTAAAATATAAAGTGTCCCCCTCCCTCCCCTTTCACCTATGTAAAGCTGCACAGCAAGACCGTCTGGATGGATCACAGAGAGGGACAATCTTCTCTTCCCATAAGAAAAATCTTGACTCCACCTTCAAGGGGTTTTCCTTATGATCACAGTAAGAAGATTGTCCCTTCCTGTGATCTGTCCGGTGAAGAGACCAGATTCCACATCTGAGGGGAGGGGACTTACACTAGGTAAAAGGGGCGGGAGGGGGATACTTTATCATTCAATTACTCTTGAACTACACATCGTAGAGAATGATAATAACGCTCTACATGGCCCAAAAACGAAAGAATAATTGGAGCTGCATTTATTTTGAAACTTTACTATACCTTTAACAAAATCCAGATATACTACATCCACAGCAATAACCTTGCCCAAGTTAACAATTACCTTTCCATAGAATTCAAGTATATTAACCCTTTAAGGACTGTCGTGAGTAAAACATGCGATAAGGACCCATGACGGTCCTAGCACATTATGTATTTCAGGGGAGCCCTGATTCAGTTAGAAAAGAGAAAAACCCTTAAGGGCCGGCTGTGCATCCTTAAGGGGAGCAGTCACCTCTTAAAAATTCTTTAGCATAGGTTAGTTAATAAAATAGTATTAGGCAAGGTGTTTTTTTTTTCCTAAATGTACGAACTTTTGAAGATATTTCATCTATAAGCTGTGCTGGTCAGCATAATGCAGCACGCTGATCTCCTCAGCGCAACCTCAGTATAATGCTAACCAGAGCTTGATATAACAGTAGAAGACATTCACACCACACCGAAGGAAAGCATAAACGCGCTCCCTGGGGCAGCTGGGAGGGAGGTGGGAGGAGAATTAGGAAATGAACAAGAGCTGTGCTGTGCCTATTATGTGGAAGTGCACAGCTTGAAGATGAAACATCTATAAAAGTTGGTACATTTAGAGAAAAAAATACCCACCTTGCCTAATACTACTTTATTAACTAAACCTATGCTGAAAAAAATTTAAGAGGTGATTGTTCCCCTTTAAGGGTTTAATGTGACATGATCTATCCTACATAAAACTATGCTTACTCTTACTAATATTGTTGGTCACCACATAATCGTGAGTACTATCTGTTAGCAGCCCTTCTAGAATCTTACCCGCTATGGAAGTCAGACTTACAGATCTGTAATTCCCTGGTTTAGATCTTGACCCCTTTTTGAATCATGGTACTACATCTGCTGTCTTCCAGTGTCAGGACACTATACTGGATGAGAATGAATCAATAAATAATAAGCAGAATGACCTTTATGTTTATGAACTAATATGTACCCTTGGGTATGTGCCATCAGGCCTAACAAGCATGTTGTAATATACACTCACGTAAAACTTTCAGTAACTTACCCCTTTAAAGCGGAACTTTCATCACATTAATATTGAGCCCCAAAATATAAGTACAATAGCGATATGTATAGCCTTACTTGTAGTTTCATGTAAAATTGCGGCATTAGTGAATATATCACTTTTTATGCAGGCAGGCAGCGGTGAACAGCACAGACATCTTGCAGAGCCGGCATCTCTGCGTCTGGGCTGTCCGTCCCATTCAACTCCACGATTGGCGAGTTGAATGCCTGCCTTAGGGCATCAGAAAGGACTGATAGCGCAGACGCAGAGAGCGCCTACTGCAAGATCCCTGCCGCTGCCTGTCTGCCTAAAAGTTCTGTTTCTCACTAATGCAGCAATTATACTTGAAACTACAAGTAAGTCTATACATATCGCTATTGTACTTATATTTTGGGGCTCAATATTAAACTTGATGCAAGTTCCGCTTTAAGGACCAGACAAATATGTAATGCATTGCAAAGTAATGCATTTCATACCCCTGTAAAAATGAGTATGTATGATATTGTGTGTGCTGTTTTTAAGCAGGCTGGGGGAGCAGATTTTGTTTGAACTAACTCACTTCCTGGTCAGGATACTGTAATGTTACCACGGTGCCCGTGATTCTCTGTGCGACATTCCTACTTCCGGGTTTGTGTTTGGCTGTCTCTTATTGGTGCTAGCTGGCTAGCCCCTCCCAGGGCTAGCCTTTATATACGCCCTCCTGTCACTAGGTCGGTGCCCTTTCGTGGTGTTCCTGACCTTACGTTATTCTGTGCTCCTGTTCCGTGTTGATCCGGTTTTCGTCTGACCTTTTTCCTGTTCCGCTCTCTGTGTACCTATCCAGGCTTTGGCTGACTACCGCTCTCTGTGTACCGATCCAGGCTTTGGCTGACTACTGCTCTCTGTGTACCGATCCAGGCTTTGGCTGACTACCGCTCTCTGTGTACCGATCCAGGCTTTGGCTGACTACCGCTCTCTGTGTACCAATCCAGGCTTTGGCTGACTACCATTCTCTGTGTAACGATCCAGGCTTTGGCTGACTACCGCTGTCTGTGTACTGATCCAGGCTTTGGATGACTACCGCTCTCTGTGTACTGATCCAGGCATTGGCTGACTACCGCTCTCTGTGTACCAATCCAGGCTTTGGCTGACTACTGCTCTCTGTGTACCGATCCAGGCTTTGGATGACTACCGCTCTCTGTGTACCGACCCAGGCTCTGGCTGACTACCGCTCTCTGATACTGATCCAGGCATTGGCTGACTACGCTCTTTGTGTTGTCCTCGCTATTATTGTCAGTCCTCTCATATTTGTTGCCTCCGGTTGAGCTACTCTCTGCCTGTGTATCTGCGGCCTCTGTTATATGATACCAGTCTGTGCTATCCGGTCACTAACGGTTATCGTTGTCAGCTCATTACACTACGCTCAGCCTGTGATTCTCTGTGGCCTCCATTACGTACACCCAGTCTGTGCTCTACAGTCATTAGCGGTTACTGTTGTCAGCTCATTACACTACGCTCAGCCTGTGATTCTCTGTGGCCTCCGTTACATACACCCAGTCTGTGCTCTCCGGTCACTAGCGGTTACCGTTGTCAGCTCATTATACTACGCTCAGTCTGTGATTCAGTGGGGCCTTTGTCGGTACTACTTCCTGAGCGCACCGGCCTACGGTGTTACTACCTGTCAGTACTCTCTCTGCTGCACCAGATACCAGGCTGCCTTACCCGGTATTCGGTAAGGCCGGTAGAGCCTCCTCTGTTCCTTGTTGCACCAGTCACTAGGTTGCCTTACCCGGTATTCGGTAAGGCCGGTAGAGCCTCCTCTGTTCCTTGTTGCACCAGTCTCCAGGCTGCCTTACCCGGTATTTGGTAAGGCTAGTAGAGCCTCCTTTATTACTGTCGCACCAGTTACCCGGCTGCCTTCCCCTTTAATCGGTAAGGCCGGTAGAGCCGCATTATTTGTATTGCTATTTGTATGCCCTGACCTGTGTCAAACTATCTTACTGCTGCTTGTAGAGTTTGGACCCGTGAAGGGCCTTGTTGCGCTTTATATTGCCTATTAAAGCTTTTCTATTTTATCCTACCAAATTGTCTGAGTGTTCAATAAAACCGTGACAAATGTACTTTGTAGGACCCAAGAGGAAGTGAAAAGTACAGAGGACAATTCCTTCCCCCTTCCTCACAATATATATGGCTGTCATTTTACGGTATCCTTTTGAAATAGCGCATTTTTAATAGCGCGCTGCTTTTAGCCGCATTCAGTAGGTCGCCATGCATATCAGCGTGAGATTGTCATGTCGCTTCTTTAAACAGCGCGATCGGAACCCACCCACCAACTTCAGGCTCTTATCAGCCACTGCAGTCCCTACTGCATAAGGACCTCTCCGTTATATTTCTGGAGCATTTTCAGTGTTCCCACACAGCACTGTGTTATCGGGTGAGGGAAGGGATAACAGGGAGATGCAAGGTGTCCATGTCCTATGCACTCACCCAGTCTGAAACTTTGCCGCTGGTAATATATATTTGATTTGTCACTATTCCCATTCATGTTAACATGGTCAGAGCATGAGCACCAACTCCCAGCCAGGAAAGCAAATCCCACTCACTACCCTATCTCTTCCACATGTTTTGCTGTGAATGAGCGCTGCCATACTTTCTACCCTGCTTTGCGTGCAGAATGACAGGGCAGGGAGAGAGCGAAGTGCAATCGCACCACCAGGAAATGGATGATGGGACTTGTAGTATAGTTTTAAAAAGAGAAAGCTGCAAAGTGCAGCGTTGTCTGTCTGCTGGAAGGTGGTTACTCTGCCCTCTCTCTGGTTAATCTCTGTCTTCTCTTCCTCTGTGTTTGCTCTCAAGGCTCGGGCCCCCACCTCTACATCGCGGCCCCTAGCTCAGCTCACAAAGGCCTTTCTAGCTTTAGTTTTCTACAGCACCCGTGCACCAAAGGAGCTTACAGATCCTGCAGAAGTGTCAGACCGACCAATACAGTAAGGCTCCCATCCCACAGTCTTCAGTGACTGCACATTCACACACGCACATGCGTTTTTATCCATTAATATCCCGCAGCCGATAGCGTTGTTTAAAGAAGCGACATGACAATCTCGCTCTGATATGAAATGCGAGATTGTCATGTTGCTCTTTTAAACTCGGCGACCTACTGAATGCAATTAAAAGCCACGCGCTAATAAAAATGCGATATTTCAAAAGGGAACCCATTTAACAAAACACTGTAAACCTTTTAGCAAAGAGAAAATATACTTTAAAATATATTAAGGTTTAGTTATAAACTGTATTAGCAAAAGTGGTGATAATATATAGGAGTGTACTGGTTTGTGCTCACTTGCAGGACTATAGTATGTAGAAATATCGTGTCTGTATGTTGTGTGTGGGTGTCTGTTTTCCCCTGTTCATTTCTCTGAGGTTATGCTGGGTGTGGGGATAGGTTACTTGGTGACTGACCTCTTGCCTTTCCATTACTGCAATTTCCTATGGCCTTTCCTAGGGGATGAGGGGGCCTGCAGGGACCCTGACATCTGGGTCACTGATCATGTCATGTCTCAGTAATGGCTGATTTCAAGGGATCCAGCCTAGACTAAGGGATTCACTGGCCGGGGTCTTGTGACCCCGGACTCTGGTCAGTGTATGGATCTACAAGTATGTGGCGCAACCTGCTGATGAAGCACATCTCTTGTTCACTGAGCCTCTTTGGTGTGCGTTACTATTGAGGAGGGTAAATGACATCCAGTGTTCATTAAAGAGACTAGTTGTATGCGACGGATACCCGTACGCAGACTGGAGTAGCTTCTCCAAAACTGTGCTTCCTTAGTCCAGGATAACACTCAGGAATTCCACCAACCAGGAACTAGGATCATAGCTCCAGTCACACATTCATTTAGGCAAGACAGTATAGGGTGAACACACTCTAGATACAGCAATCTACCCCAAAGCACCAGGCAAGACCAGCGTAAGAGTAGAACAAAAAATCTGGATACAGCAAGCTACACCAAGCACCTGGCAAGACCAGTGTAGGAGCAGAACAAGAACGGATTTATTGTAGAACACATAGGGTTTATATACACACATAACGAGTTATCCACACACATATTAGAATATAATAGGATACAAGTTACTGCAAACCACATATGGGAATACAATGGGGCCGGTGGTGGAGGGGCACATAATACGAAGAGGCACAATGGGAACAATACACAAGTTATATATTGGGAGCCTCAACAGGGGGAACAAAGGTCTGTAAACAGAATTTCAACATGATTACATCACACATAATCACCTCAACCACATAATTAAATGACCACACCAGACAAGAGCATAATAACACAATGTCCTGTTCCTATGACAGCACCCCCATAGCTGGATAGTCTGTAGGGAGGAGGCTGGTCCCCAGGCCCCTCCAGGAGCCCAGGGCATGGAAACTTCTGTGACAGTGTAGATCTGGCATTGATCAGCTGTTGGCTGATTTGGTACCTGAAGGGTACGTGGCCCTACAGGTGCCACAACCAGGTAAGAAGAGTGGAGGTGGCTTAGTCATGGTTTTCATATTGGATCTATTCTGCATCAGCCACCTGGGCCTATGGTGAGGTCATTTCATTATTTGATTTTTCATTGTGCCCTATTGGAGAATCAACCTCTAATTCACCCTAGAGGTAGCAGCATTGTGGCAGTTCCATCTGAGAAGCACATTTTCATTATCTCTTTGATAATAACATCTTCAGCTTTAGGGCTGATATCTGTATGACAGACCCGAGTCTACACCTATCCTGGATCACCTCCAGTCCGGCTCATTTAGAGACTTCCAGGAACATAAGGCTGAGTTAAAGTGGACAACATTTGAAATGGATCACTGCCTTTCATGTATCCTTAAGGAGTCTACGGTGACATGGTGGGTTGAGTTTGGCAAGAGGTTGCTTGCTGAGAGGGTGGTCTCAGGCACTTTGAAAAGGTTACTCTGTGTCACTGGTAGAGCCATACATACACTGGTGACTCCCAAGCCTTGTTTTATTTTACTGTTCCACTGGTGAACAGAACCACTCAAACTGTTCCAATAAAACCTAGAACCACACATTCACTGTATGAATTCCCAACCAGTGGAATGGAGTGAACCCCCTTTTCCTCACTTATTGTGTATTGCTCACCTGTAGCATTAGCTCCCCACCTGTCCTGCACAATACCCAGCCTGTCCTACAGGCTCATCCACCACACCGATCTGCATATAGACACAAGGGGGCGCTGCCTGTAGAACACCTGTCACCTGCTCCAGTCATTTGTTCATCTAGAGATACAAAGCACAGTGATTAGGTGCAGGAACCCCCCACTTCCTGGATTCATGGAAAGGATATACAGTAATGTGCAAAAGTTTTAGGCAGGTGTGAAAAGATGTTGTAAAGTAAGAATGCTTTAAAAAATAGACATGTCTATAGTTCATTTTTATCAATTCACAAAATGCATAGTGAGTGAACAGAAGAAAATCTAAATCAAATCATTATTTGGTGTGACCACCCTTTGCCTTCAAAACAGCATCCATTCTTCTTCGTACACTTGCACACTGTTTGTTAAGGAACTTGGCAGGTAGGTTGTTCCAAACATCTTGGAGAACTAACCACAGTTCTTCTGTGGACTCAGGCACCTCAGTAGCTTCTCTCTCTTCATGTAAAACCCAGACAGACTCAATCATGTTGAGATCAGGGCTCTGTGGGGGCCATTGTAATGGAGGTTAAGGACGCCGGGTTGTCCTTCTCCGGTGTGCTGCTCTCCCCTCTCTCGAACTCAGCCAGTCAGCGTGTCTCGGACCAGAGGGAATCACCGGAGCCCTATTCAGACCTGCAGAGGGCGCTGGATAGCCGTCAAATGGGAGACTATCGAAGGTCCCTGCCCCGGTGCTTCGTACATTGTCCCGGATCCTCAGGCCGCATCAGGAGCGCCGGAACCGTCGAACATAGCTGGATACCCACGGGGGAAAAGTGATTTCAGCTTCCCATGGCCCACCTATGATGGGAGTCAAAGTGGACTCGTTAGACCATCCAAATGACGAGACGCACACTTCGGAGTTCCAAGCAGTAACACACTTTATTGCCAAAACTCTGGTCTTTTATACACAATTTCTAACAATAAAATAATGGAACAGTAAACATTGCACACGGCCCATAGTGACGAAAACGCACTTAACATAACCTGGCTTCACTTTCAACCAATAAACATTGGAGCGACTAAAACCCCCTAAACCCAACTGGTCAACTAATTTGACCAATGGAGGCTAAGCCCTTGGGCGTTGGCACAGTCCCATCTCGCGAGTGACCGCTACTGACGTCACTCGACCCTCCGGCCAATCTCATGGCCGCCTACCCAGACCCTTCGATGGAATAAGTGTTTGCACAACCCGGTGGCCTCTACGATGCCGGCCCGCTCCTATAGTTCCAAATCGAGCAAACTAGTCCGAAATCGACTAACAGTAGACTAGGGAGTCCATCGAACCGTTAGTCTTCGAATACCAGTCGACCAGTCCCTAGTAGTCGACTGGTGTAGGCTCCCCTACGTAAATCAACCCTTCCTTAGGGTGCCCAGTGGCCAAGTGAGTCAATGTACAAAAGGTTCGACTGAGCAGGTTCCCATACATAAAGTAACCCCTCCATAGGGTGTCCGGTGGCCAAGTGAGTCAATGTACAAAAGGTTCAACAGGGCAGGTTCCCATACATAAAGTAACCCCTCCATAGGGTGTCCAGTGGCCAAGTGAGTCCGTGTATAAAAAGGTTCCTGCAACTTTCCCAGTAACGGCCTATGGCCCGTTAGAGCCATACCATCACTTCCAATACTCCTTGTTCTTCTTTACACAGATGATAGTTCTTAATGACTTTGGCTGTATGTTTGGGGTCATTGTCATGCTGCGTCATAAATTTGGGGCCAATAAGATGCTTACCTGATGGTATTACATGATGGATAAGTATCTGCCTGTACTTCTCAGCATTGAGGAGACCATTAATTCTGCCCAAATCCCCAACTCCATTTGCAGAAATGCAGCCCCAAACTTGCAAGGAACCTCCACCATGCTTCACTGTTGCCTGCAGACACTCATTCTTGTACCGCTCTCCAGCCGTTCAGCGAACAACCTGCCTTCTGCTACAGCAAAATATTTCAGATTTTGACTTATCGGTCCAGAGCACCTGCTGCCAGTTTTCTGCACCCCAGTTTGTGTGTTTTCATACATAGTTGAGTCACTTGGCCTTGTCTCCACGTCAGAGGTATGGCTTTTTGGCCAAAAGTCTTCCACGAAGACCAATTCTGACCAGACTTCTCCGGACAGTAGGTGGAAGTACCAGGGTCCCACTATTTTCTGCCAATTCTGAGCTGATGGCAATGCTGGACATCTTTCAGTTGCAAAGGGAAGTAAGCATGATGCATCTTTCAAGTTTCCTTGGTCGACCACTGCGTCTACTGTCCTCAGCATTGCCCTTTTTTTGTGCTTCTTCAAAATAGTTTGGACAGCACATGTGGAAACCCCTGTCTGCGTTGAATTTTCAGCCTAGGAGAGACCTTGCTGATTCAGTATAACTATCGTTTGTCTTATTGCTGCGCTCAGTCTTACCATGTGTATGACTTTTGATGTTAAACGGTCTTCAGCAACCTCACCTTGTTAGCGGAGTTTGGCTGTTCCTCTCTCAGTTTTATTCCTCCTACACAGCTGTTTCTGTTTCAGTTAATGATTGTGCTTCAACCCACATATTAAATTTACGATCATTAACATATGTTTGGTATAATTGTTTAATCATACACCTGACTATACTCATACAAAATCCCTGACTTTGTGTAAGTGTACCTAGAAGAATTGATGGTGTTTTGAAGGCAAAGGGTGGTCACACCAAATATTGGGTTAGATATTTCTTCTGTTCGCTCACTATGCATTTTGTTAATTGATAAATATAAACATGTCTATTTTTTTAAAGCATTCTTACTTTACAGCTGCATAAGACTTTTGCAAAGTAATGTATATATATATATATATATATATATATATATATATATATATATACACACACACACACACACACGTCCCATATTAAATTGTTTAGAACCCTTTAAGTGCCAGAGGGGTACGCGCTGTATTGGGTTAATAATAAAAAAACAACTGTCGGAAAGGTATATGAAATTACTTCATCATATATAATGTTTCCTTTTAAGGAGCAAAAAAGAGCAATTCTGGCACAAACCAACTGCACAAAAGGGGGGAAATGGACATTGATTTAAATGTGGCTTTTAACCCTTTGCAAGCACTGAAAAAGCAAAGGGCAAAGAACATTGAAATCATCAGAAAGTTGTATTTGTCCCCTACGATGCAGTTGCTTTGCTCCAGAATTGCTCCTTTTTTCTGCATATGGACCTTAGTTTTAAGTGTGAGATTTCAAGGTTGCGGATTCCATTTGTTACAGAGTAGTATAAATAATTGTGTGTTAGATTGGCGCGGATCGTGTTCCATGTCAGTGCTGATAAACACCTCCAGTAGCCTAAACAACCAGCCCAATCTGAGCACATCACTAACACAGACCAAATACACACAGATCACTCCATCCTGCAGCTTCACAAGAGCTGGGGAGAACCATCCTCATTATAGACAATCATTTCCACCATGGAAAGGGGGTGGGACATCAAAGGAACATTAAAACCTCCCCATGTATACAGTTTATTTACAGTTTTATGTTACGGACAATGAGTTTCCTGAATGTTGCATCACACAGAACACTCAGTGCCGCAGTGGGAGTGTAACACTGTATTACATCACACAGATCATTCAGTGCTGCAGGGATAGTGTAACATTGTATTACATCACACAGAACATTCAGTACTGCAGGGACAGTGTAACATTGTATTACATCACACAGAGCATTCAGTGCTACAGGGATAGTGTAACATTGTATTACATCACACAGAGCATTCAGTACTGCAGGGACAGTGTAACATTGTATTACATCACACAGAGCATTCAGTACTGCAGGGACAGTGTAACACTGTATTACATCACAGAGCATTCAGTGCTGCAGGGAGAGTGTAACATTGTATTACATCACACAGAGCATTCAGTACTGCAGGGAGAGTGTAACATTGTATTACATCACACAGAGCATTCAGTACTGCAGGGACAGTGTAACACTGTATTACATCACACAGAGCATTCAGTACTGCAGGGAGAGTGTAACATTGTAATACATCACACAGAACATTCAGTACTGCAGGGAGAGGGTAACACTGTATAACATCACACATAGCATTCAGTGCTGTGGGGATAGTGTAATATTGTATTACATCACACAGAGCATTCAGTGCTGCAGAGGGAGTGTAACATTGTATTACATCACACAGAGCATTCAGTGCTGTAAGCATAGTGTTACAGTGTATTACATCATACAGAGTATTCAGTGCTACAAAGATAGTATAACATTGTATTATATCACACAGAGCATTCAGTGCTGCAGGGAGACTGTAACATTGTATTATATCACACAGAACATTCAGTGCTGTAGGGATAGTGTAACTTTCTATTACATCATACAGGGCATTCAGTGCTGCAGGGACAGTGTAACATTGTATTACATCACACAGAGTATTCAGTGCTGCAGGGGGAGTGTAACATTGTATTACATCACACATAGCATTCAGAGCTTCAGGGGGAGTGTAACATTGTATTACATCACACAGAGCATTCAGTGCTGCAGGAAGTCTAACATTGTATTATATCACATGGAGCATTCAGTGCTGCAGGAAGATTGTAACTTTGTATTACATCACACAACATTCAGTGCTGCAGGGACAGTGTAACATTGTATTATATCACACAGAGCATTCAGTGATGCAGGGATAGTGTAACATTGTATTACATCACACATAGCACTCAGTGCCGCAGGGGGAGTGTAACACTGTATTACATCACACAGAACATTCAGTGCTGAAGGGAAGTGTAACACTGTATTACATCACTAACAGCATTCAGTGCTACAGGAAGTCTGTAACATTGTATTATATCACATGGAGCATTCAGTGCTGCAGGGAGATTGTAACTTTGTATTACATCACACAGAGCATTCAGTGCTGCAGGGGAAGTGTAACATTGTATTACATCACACAGAGCATTCAGTGCTGCAGAGAGACTGTAACACTGTATTACATCACACAGAATATTCAATGCTGCAGGGAGAGTATAACATTGTATTACATCACACTGAGAATTCAGTGCTGCACTATATCCTGCTTTTGATGGTCTAGAGGCCAGAACTCTCTGAAAACAGAAATCTATTGAACTTGTGGTTGGAGACATAAAAGTGTACTAATTAAATAAATCTTTGGGGGAAATAATCAAAGTAGAACTGATTCATGAGGTTTTCCTTTCTGCCCAGATACAGATCAGTGGAGCTCTATTACTAGGAGGTCATACTGCTACTTTTAAGACTGATATATAGATTACAATTATTTATTATATTCACAGATGCCTTGTCAACAATTTATTCCTTAAGGACTTGGGGGGTGGCGGGCAACACACGGTTTGCAGTACACTGAGCATGCCTCTGAGCTTACAGTGACCTGTGATCATGTTAATTCCCTGCACCATACGCTAGTTTTGTCCCATTGTTGTGCTATTATAAACTCCCCCCGGTATGTAGACTCCGCCTGGATTCATTTCTAGCACAGCGAATGGTAATAAAGGCCCAGCACAGAAATTAATTAGCATAAAGTGTCCAACTGTGCCACCATCAATGATCACTGGAATCTGTGTAAGTTTAACTTGTCTCCTATCATGCAATTTTTTTGTTGCAGAATCCTATATAATAATTCGCTAAGATGTTTGTCAGAAGCCGTCATGCACAGTAGAGACTGCCCGAATGCACGGAATGCTGAGAGCATGGAATGCTGGAGCACAGAATGCTGGGAGGTGTAGGAATTCTGGGAGCACAGAATGCTGGAGTTCTGTGCTGGGAGCACGGAATGCTGGGAGGTGTAGGAATGTTGGGAGTTCTGTGCTGGGAGCATTCTGTGCTTTCAGGCAGTCTCTACAGTGCATGACTGCACGGCAGCAGAACGCAGAGCAGGACCGCCTCTTAGCCCTTTGAGTGCCAGAGGGGTACACAACGCACTGCAAAGCAATGCGTTGTGTACCCCTCTGGCACTCAAAGGGTTAACATCACCCGGACCTTGGCCCATGTACATGGGCTTTTACATTAGTGTACAATATTTTCCTTTCTGTGCATGGCCCAAACACCTGTGCATTCCTTATGTATCAAAATACATTATGTTTGTACATTCTCGTACGGTCGTTTAACCCCTTAACGACCTTGACTGAATGACTGATGACGTACTATGACAGTCATCGAATTCCGGGTTCCCCCCGCGGCTGCATACCGTTCGGGAGCACGGAATGCAACGGAGGAATAAAAAAAAAATGCTCTGTTGTCATTCAGTCGCGTCTGCGCGCCGATTCCCCGGTCGTCATGGGGTTTAAACATAGAAATAGGCGCAAACAAATATTAATAAAAATTGCCCAAACTCCATTTGCAAAGCATTGGAGACTCTTTAGCATTCATGGGGTTAAAATTCCTATTACATAGCCCTTACAGTTTGTTTCATCGCAGTCAAAGGGTTAATGCGCTACAATGAATCTGCACATCTTTATGAATCAGGCCGCTAAGTGATTTACCGCCATTCGCTTCCTCATATGTTTTTTTTTAAATTCCCCAAATTGTTTTGTTTATTGAGAAGCACTAGAAAGTAAAAAGGACAGTTTGCTGCTCTGTAGAGACAATTAGAGGAAATCCCTTGGTTGTGAACGCACTGCATCCGGAGAGGTTCCCCTAACGCACCTGGTTATTAGGGAGTGTCACCAGGGGATCTGCTAAATTAGCATTTAGCTGGGAGAATTCCCCGCGCACCTCTTTACCTGTTAGTTAGAAGCCTCCTGGGAGAGATTTATCTGTTGGCAAAATAGAGCACAAGACAGTATCAAACTGCTAGCAGTCTGCACGTCTTTGACTCTGTTTAGGCTGTTTTGCAACGCTATCCGTAACCCCCTGGCACTGAAAGGGTTAAAGGAAGACTAACACTGTACAATAATAACCCTCCTCTTACATTAGAGTGGCCAGGAATCCTAAAGGCCCTTATGAATTTTGCCCTTGCCTTTGTTCAAAAGATTACGTCTTAGTCAGTCCTGGATGCCATGTCATATATGTGGAAATGTAAATTGCTACCAAGACCCCAGGACACAAACTCCTGTCACTAGGCTTGCTAATCTTAACCCATTAAAGGCCAGTATGCTGTGCAACATCGTCATAGCACTGTGCATCCGTCTGGCGCCTATAGATTTAAAATGGAACTACCACCTCCACTAACGTCGCCCTGCAATACTTAGGCAGGTGGCGACTAGCTTTGTAATCATTATTTTATCTCTTAAAAGTGCCCACGAATAAAGTTATCCAGGAAGCCAGGCATCACCACAGACATCTTCAATGCACGCCAGCGATGTCAGTCCTCTTCACCCTTCGCAGGCATTGCACTGGCCCGGACGGCTCCGGAAGAGACTGACAGCACAGACGCACAGGCTGCAGTAACATGGCCGTCAGTCTCGGAAGCTTAAAGGGGAACTACCACCCCATAAAATCTTTATCTAAATTAAGTCTCCATCTGGCGACTAGCTGCTTAGTAGCCGGCCGGCTCCAAAAGGGACTGACAGCGCAGGCGCACGGATGTCACTATGGCAAGATGTCTGTGCTTCCTGCTACTGTCAGCCAAGGAATAACCCGTAAATCAGTTAAACCAGGTAATAATTCTGGCGACTAGCGCTACTAAGCAGCTAGTCGCCAGATGGAGACTTAATTTAGATAAAGATTTTATGGGGTGGTAGTTCCCCTTTAAGGATCTTTATTTGTGGGCACATTTGAGAGGTAAAAGAGGTGATAATGCAGAGATAACTTCTCCAGTGAAATCATTTCTCAGTTCCTATGTTATTCTACAGATCTAATGCACTAACATTTCTCCAGATCTGGGGATCTCAGTGCACTGGATTCATAGAATGACACAGGAACCGGGAAGTGACATCACGAGAGAAGATATATCTGCGTTATCACCTCTTTATCACATCTTGGTGCATAACCCACCATCTTCTCTTGAACAAAGGTACACTGGCAAAATGCATAAGGGTAATTAGGGTTTTCTGGCCATAACAGGATAGAATTTTGTATTGTTTCTTCCTTCCCCACTCTCAGTGCAGAGCTACAGTAGATGTGTGTGTGTGTCTGTATGTCTGTCTTTGTGGGTATATGTGTGTGTGTTGGGGAGGGGGCAGATAGCTTCATTGTAGGACTGATTGCCCCTCCCAGTATAGCTGTACATTAGAGAAGGGGGATCCTAATATCTGCCCCAGTAGGACTGATTGCCCCTCCCAGTGCAGATGACAGTAGATGTGATGGATCCTGATATCTGCCCCAGTAGGACTGATTGCCCCTCCCAGTGCAGATGACAGTAGATGTGATGGATCCTGGTACCTGTCCCAGTAGGACTGATTGCCCATCCCAGTGCTGATTACAGTAGATGTGATGGATCCTGATATCTGCCCCAGAAGGACTGATTGCCCAGTGAAGATGTACAGTAGAGGTGGGGGGGCTCCTGCCCCAGTAGGACTGATTGCCCAGTACAGATGCACAGTAGAAGTAGGGGGGCTCCTGATACCTGCCCCACTAGGACTGATTGCTCAGTACAGATGTACAGTAGAGGTGGGGGCTCCTGGTACCTGCCCCAATCAAACTGATTGCCCAGTACAGATGCACAGTAGAGGTGGGGGCTCCTGGCACCTGCCCCAGTCAGACTGATTGCCCAGTACAGATGTGTACAGCGCTGCCTGTGTGTATTCTCCTTCCAGTTTGAAGAGGGCGCCTGCTGGTTCCTGGTCCTGCCGCCTGGGCATCATGTGAACGCTTCCCCAGTTCCCATAGTGCAGTCTGAGCTCTATTTGCCCCACCCCATTTCTCAGCCCTCAGTCCCAAGCCGTGAGAAATGCAAGGCAGTGGAGCAAAATACTGCATACAACCCAGCAGGGAGGCCCCTGGCACCGATCATTAACTCCCCTGCATCCCTGGGACTGGGGAACACCCCAGATCCCCCCCAATCTGAGCAACACAGGAGAGAAAAAAGGGGGGACCCCCACTTCCCCTTCTAGGGGGGAGGACAAGACGCATCCAGAGGAAAAGACTGGGGGTCCGGGAAAGAAGAAAGAACGATTAGAAATCCACCCTGGGCCGGGGTAAAACTGAGGATCCGGGGCACCTAGCACCCCAAGCCATTCGGATTGGTACCCCGAAATCCTGCTGGCGGCGAGGACGTGTGGCCGCGGATTAAAGGAACTGGACAGAGGACTTGGGGCCTGGACACTGGGCCACTCTCAGATCGGATCTACCCCACTCTCTTATTATTGGGGTATCAGTGGGGGCCGCTGGACTTTGGGCTTTTCCTGGAACCTGGATTGATATTTTTTTCTGCTGATTCACTAATAATCAGGCACCCCAATAATCCCCTATGCACCCCTAAACCTGCAGAGAGTGCTGTGTGTACCCCACCTTCCTGTGATTCCGTTTGGGGGTACGCCGCCATCTGTTTGTTTTTGGTGCCCCCCTAGATCCTGTACAGAGGGGGTGCTTCCAGCTAGAGCCCCCCAGTGCCCTTCTTCACATTAGGAATGCCCCCCTCCCTGGGTGCCAGTACTAGAGGGCCACCATTTTAAGACAGGAAAAGGCAGAGAGGGAGGAGGCGGCTCCGGGCAGCTCCCGATCACTCATTGACTCGCTAATTGTCGGGGTTCGGGAGTCAGATGGTTCTTTCGGGGTGACATCCGCTTGGCTTTTGTTTTCAGGGAGGGGCCTGTGACACCCCCGGACCCCCAGTAGCCGCCCCATTGAATTAATTAATCCTAATTAAGCCGCCTCCAGAGGGTGATCAGCGGCTCCGGCCTCTCTGGCTTTGTCCCCCCGAGCCAGGACCGTATCTGCGTGGGGCCGGGCCTGGTACTTGGCTGCCCGGGGCTCTGCGCCTGTGGATTTTATCGTGCGCTTCTCCCCCGGTGTGCTGGAGGGAGGGGAGTGCTGCGGCCTACTTGTTTGTTTTGCCTCCTCCGCCTCCCGCGGTGTTTCCTGAGCGCGCTGCCCGGAGGGGCGTGAGCGGCGGCGGGCGGGCGAAGGCTCGTTATCGGCGGCGGGAGGAGGAAGGCAGGGCCAGGCGGAGGAGGGCCGCTGGCTGCGGTTAGGACCATGGGGTGCCTGGGGAACAGTAAGACGGAGGACCAGCGGAATGAGGAGAAGGCCCAGCGGGAGGCCAACAAGAAGATCGAGAAGCAGCTGCAGAAGGACAAGCAGGTGTACCGGGCCACACACAGGCTGCTGCTGCTGGGTGAGTGTTCTTGGGACAGGCCGAGGCCTGGTGAGGGGGCAGGGTGGGGCCGAGCCTGAGATGTTTGTGTCTGTTACTATATTTTCCAAAAACTACACCCAATTTGGCTTTTTCAGGCCCACAAAACTGTACCCCAGACTGGGCCTGTGCTTCCTGTGTGTCAGTATCTGTGTCCCCCAAGTATGTACCTCAGTCTGGGATAATATATGTCAGTCAGAATCTCTCCATCCAACCTGGGACACTGTCAGTATCTGACCTCAAAACATGTACCTTAGACTGGAGTTATACTTATGTCCGTTATTATGTGTTCCCAAACTGTACCCCTTCCAGGGACTCTTATTAGTCACCATTTTAGGACTGCGCTCCTTATGTACATCAGTATCTGTCTCCCCCCCATACATAGCTCACCCTGAGACTGTATTTTAAATGTTGATAATTATCTGTCCCCCCTGACTGTATCCAACCTGGGACCCTATCAGGATCTGCACCCCCTCAACTTGTACTCCAACCTGGGATTGTAATTCTTATGTCTGTCATAACCTGTCCCCAAAAGTGGAATCCCTGATTTGGATTCTTATTTATCCTCCAAAGCTTCCTCACAAATTACGATTTACCTCTAAACCCCCCACAAGCGCGCACACATACACATATGCATTCTGTACCCCCTGGTTGGGACTTCTCATCATATCTATCTCCCCTAACCTGCACCCCATTCTGGGACACTGTACCTTGCCTGTCATAACCTCAAAACTGTTCCCATGACTGGGACATTAGTAGGTTTCTGTCATAATCCCCCAACCATCCCTGCCTGGAACACTGATACTCGTGCCTGTACTTCCATCTCGCCCCAAAACTGTACCTCTGTCTTGGAAACGTCTAATTCTGGCAAAATCACTGTTCTCTCCCCAACTTCATCCTAACTAGGGAGACTTTTTTTGCTTCACTATCTGCCTTTACCCCCCCCCAAACTGTACCCCTAATTTGTCTGTCATAGCCTTTGTCCACTCCCCCCCCCAAAAAAAAAAAAAAAAAAAAAATCTCTCTCTATTACCTAACCCGGAACACTAATTCTCCCCTCTGTCAAGATGTCATACCCAAAGTGCTGATTAGCTAAGGATATTTAGTGGTATCCAACTCCCTCACTTTCCTCCCCCCTTCCCGGTACTGTTGGTAAACGTACGTGCCCTTATCCCCTATACCCACACTGTGTGTTGCCTGCTTCTCTTCCACCTATGCCAAACTCTGTGTGCTCCCCCATATAGCTAATTAACTGTCTGCTTCTCTTCCCTCATGACAAACTTGATCTTCTTCCTGCCATCCCTACCTAGCTGGCTGCTTCCCCCATCCCAACCCATCTGTCTCTCACTGGTTGCTGCTGCCCCTGCCCCCATCCTATCTCTACCTCCATGGCTACTGCCCCCCCCCCCCCTTCATCCCATCCCAACCTCACTGACTGCTGCCCCCCCTTTATCCCATCCCTACCTCACTGGCTGCTACCCTCCCCCTTATCCCATCCCTACCTCACTGGCTGCTGCCCCCCCTTTATCCCATCCCAACCTCACTAGCTGCTGCCCCCCCTTTATCCCATCCCTACCTCACTGGCTGTTACCCCACTTTATCCCATCCCTACCTCACTGGCTGTTACCCCACTTTATCCCATCCCTACCTCACTGGCTGTTACCCCCCTTTATCCCATCCCTAACTCACTGGCTGCTACCCTCCCCCTTTATCCCATCCCTAACTCACTGGCTGCTACCCTCCCCCTTATCCCATCCCATCCTCACAAGCTGATACCCTCCCCCTTATCCCATCCCATCCTCACAAGCTGATACCCTCCCCCTTATCCCATCCCATCCTCACAAGCTGATACCCCCTTTATCCCATTCTCACTAGATGCTGCCTTCCACTGTCATCCCATCCTCACTGGCTGCTGCCCCTCACTTTCATCTCATCCCTACCTCACTAGCTGCTACCCCCTTCATCTCATCCCTACCTAACTGTGGCCGCTGCCCCCCCCCATCCCTTACCTAACTGTGGCCGCTGCCCCCCCCATCCCTTACCTAACTGTGGCCGCTGCCCCCCCCATCCCTTACCTAACTGTGGCCGCTGCCCCCCCCCCATCCCTTACCTAACTGTGGCCGCTGCCCCCCCCATCCCTTACCTAACTGTGGCCGCTGCCCCCCCCCATCCCTTACCTAACTGTGGCCGCTGCCCCCCCCCATCCCTTACCTAACTGTGGCCGCTGCCCCCCCCATCCCTTACCTAACTGTGGCCGCTGCCCCCCCCCATCCCTTACCTAACTGTGGCCGCTGCCCCCCCCATCCCTTACCTAACTGTGGCCGCTGCCCCCCCCCATCCCTTACCTAACTGTGGCCGCTGCCCCCCCCCATCCCTTACCTAACTGTGGCCGCTGCCCCCCCCATCCCTTACCTAACTGTGGCCGCTGCCCCCCTCCCCACCTAACTGATCCTTAGCCAGCTGTGGCCACTGCTCCCCGCCTCCCCCGTCCTTAGCCAGCTGTGGCCGCTGCTTTCCACCCGCAACCCGTCCTTAGCCAGCTGTGGCCGCTGCTTTCCACCCGCAACCCATCCTTAGCCAGCTGTGGCCGCTGCTTTCCACCCGCAACCCATCCTTAGCCAGCTGTGGCCGCTGCTTTCCACCCGCAACCCGTCCTTAGCCAGCTGTGGCCGCTGCTTTCCACCCGCAACCCGTCCTTAGCCAGCTGTGGCCGCTGCTTTCCACCCGCAACCCATCCTTAGCCAGCTGTGGCCGCTGCTTTCCACCCGCAACCCGTCCTTAGCCAGCTGTGGCCGCTGCTTTCCACCCGCAACCCATCCTTAGCCAGCTGTGGCCGCTGCTTTCCACCCGCAACCCGTCCTTAGCCAGCTGTGGCCGCTGCTCTCCACCCGCCCCCCCCTTTCCTTAGCCAGCTGTGGCCGCTGCTCTCCACCCGCCCCCCCCCCCCCCGTCCTTAGCCAGCTGTGGCCGCTGCTTTCCACCCGCCCCCCCCCCCCCCCGTCCTTAGCCAGCTGTGGCCGCTGCTCTCCACCCTGTCCTTAGCCAACTGTGGTCGCTGCTTTCCACCCCAACTCCCCCCGTCCTTAGCCAATTGTGGCTGCTGTCCCCCCACTCACTGGGGCTGATTGACCAAAAATTCCCATTTCTGGAGCAAATCGTCTGCTCCATAGGTGCAAGTAAAGTTCCCAAGACTCCTATTGAATTTAATGGGGCTTTTAACCACTGGAATGTTAGGGAGGCTCCCAGTGCATTTCTTCTCTAGGGGCCTATTTAGCATTCATGGGGTTTGAGCCCCATTGAAATCAGTGGAAATGTTTGTCTCATGTGCAGTTGGTTTGCCCCAGAATTGCTTCAGTTCAGTTTAGTATATTGGGCTCAGCGCCTCCCCATCGTTGTGTCCCTCAGGGCAGCAGTATTACCCAATTATGGCCCCTGCATACCATATGCACACCTCATTCAACTACCTATGTGCTGCATCTGCCATTTGTTTATAGTAGAATTTGTGAGAAATTAATCTTTATCTGTTGTTGGCACAGTCTGGCACATTATGCTAATTAGTCGATGTGCTGTGCCAGTATTAACACAAACTGCGCTATGAATGAATCTAGGGGAACCCTCCCACGGGGCACGGGGGTGGGGTATAATGGCACAGCGTGGGGTAATCTAGGCCTGGAACAGAATGAATTGGCATATTGTGCAGGGAATTGGCATAAAGTGCCACCAAAACATAAAGGTTAATCCCTTTGAGTGCCAGAGAGGTACGCAACGTTAAATTAATTTACCAAAAACAATGGCTAGTGAAACATACAGACAGCTTTTAATTCTCTGTAAAACAAACTAAACATGTCTTAAGGTGACAGGTGCACTTTTAAAAATGTATCTTTTGTTTAATAATTTGTTCCAATATGTAACCCTCCATAACCACCCCCTCTCCTTTTCCATTGTACTTACCGTCTAGTGTCCTTTTACTAATATACTTCCTTACATTGTACTTACCGTCTAGTGTCCTTTCACCAATGCACTTCCTTACATTGTACTTACCGTCTAGTGTCCTTTCACTAATATACTTCCTTACATTGTACTTGCCGTCTAGTGTCCTTTCACTAATATACTTCCTTACATTGTACTTACCGTCTAGTGTCCTTTCACCAATACACTTCCTTACATTGTACTTACCGTCTAGTGTCCTTTCACTAATACACTTCCTTACATTGTACTTACCGTCTAGTGTCCTTTCACCAATGCACTTCCTTACATTGTACTTACCGTCTAGTGTCCTTTCACCAATGCACTTCCTTACATTGTACTTACCGTCTAGTGTCCTTTCACCAATGCACTTCCTTAATATCCATTTTCCTCTTTTCTAACCCCCGGAATTAGTCTTGAGGCAAATCCGCTTCTCTAAAGGGGGACAAGTACACATTTACTTTGAGTTAAATTGGGTATTGGACCCCCTTGGATACTATAGAAGTGTCCAGTACATTGCTAAGCAATACCGTACAGACCGCTGTATCATCGATGAAGTTCAGAGCCCCATTTAAATCAGTGGAAATTTAGGGCAGTTAGAATTTGTTCTCTGTGTAGTAGTTGGTTCATGCCAGAATAAGTCTCCTTTTTCTTTTGCTTGTGAGGCTTTGAATCACTTTCACTAAAAGTGACACTGAGGCGGATATACAAGAGGGAAAGCTAGAGCAATTGTGTGTGTGTGTGTATGTGAGAAATTATACATAAATACATACACACACATGCCCCATTAGTAATGAGATGTAAGTGAAAATGACAGAGGTTAAGTCTTGCATTTTGTGCTTCCACTCACACAGACAGTGCATCAGTTCTGCCTCTCTGCCCTTTCACTCTGATTCCTTGTACCACAAAGCACAAGTTTTATACATTGTATTATTGTATCCCAGTGGTGTTCAACAGGCAGTCCGGGGGATCCATGCAGCCCCCAGTCATTTCTCAGATTCAGTGGGAAGAGGGTATAAATTCCCTTGTGCATTCCATGTTTTTGCCTCTAAAATGATTGCATCTTCTTTCTTTTGCCTCAGATCAACGGTGGTCAGTGAAAGTCCCTTCTGCTGTTGCTGGACTACAAATCCCATCTGCCGGAGAATGACGGGAGTTGTAGTCTGCAACAGCTGGAGGGAGGGGGGGTGCCTCTCATTTATTTACATTTTGTGCTTTATAGGACTCAAGTCTTTGCTAGCGTCAAAGAGATTCATTTTTGTCCAGCCACTATTTAGAATTTCATAGCGGAACTATCACGTAGATATAATTGACCCCAATGAATTATTAGTATACTGGTAATCCCGGAAATAGCATTATAACTTTTATTAAAGGGGAACTTTCACCTCCGCATTATCATTGTTGTATCGCTTCCTTTGTGTCCCCTCTGTACATTGCGGTGTTTCTTTTTGCCTAAAAATATGTTTAAATGAAGCAAAAAGGTACTTGAATTTTGTGCCTGATGACGTTAGCAGCCGCACACCGTATGGTGCAGAAGACACTCCCACAGCCTCAGCTCCTTTCACTTGCCCCAGCATCCTCCGATGACGGAGGTGTTCTGTTAGTAAGCTGGAGAGAGATCTCATTGGCAGAGATCAATATCTAACCAATGAGATCTCTCTCCAGCTTACTAACAGAATGTCTCCGTCATCGGAGGATGCTGGGGCAAGTGAAAGGAGCTGAGGCTGTGGGATTGTCTTCTGCACCATACGGTGCGCGGCTGTGCGGCTGCTAACGTCATCAGGCACAAAATTCAAGTACCTTTTTGCTTCATTTAAACATATTTTTAGGCAAAAAGAAACACTGCAATGTACAGAGGGGACACAAAGGAAGCGATACAACAATGATAATGCGGAGGTGAAAGTTCCCCTTTAAGATTGCAAATAACGGCATCACTTAAGTTCGTATGCGACTCGCCTCTACATGTCAGAGTAGACATCTTGGTGAAGAGGGATCTGTCCGCCCCTGTCTGTACCGCGCAGTACACTGCAACTCCCCCTCTGGAAAGTAACCTATCGGAGAGGAGCGCAGGCGCACTGATCCAACTTCGCCATGATTTCTGCTCTGTCGTGTTGAGCCGAGTGTTATACGAAGTTATGACTGCAAATAATGCCGGCACTTAGTAAACATTATAACACTATTTCCATGATTGCCAGTATACTAACAATTAGCTGTGGGTCCATTATATCGATGTGATCCACTTTAAACCAAAATATGCATCCCTTTGGAAGTGATATCTTCTCAGGGTGGCGTGACTGTCAGTATACAACCTGCTAGACCCAAGGGATACATTAAATAGGCACTCGTGCCACTTATTGCCAGTCCCTTCTTTGGGGGAGTTGGGTTAAAAAGCTCCATTTTATTCAGTATGAATTTTGGTGCAATTGGTTTAGTCCCCGAATTACTGTGATTTTATTGTTGGTAAATCACACTCCTTCCCTGACATCCCTTATATCGGAGGGTTTCAAACCTGTCCTCGCAGCCCGCTGATAGGTCGTGTCTCGCACAAACATGTGCACTCTGCAAGCGCATAACATGTAAAGTCAATGTATATAACCGCAATCATCAAAATTGTTTGGTTTGGTTTTATTACACTTTTGTTACCGCCAGTGAGACCTCCCTGTATCACTTTCCTGAGAGCTTACTTTCAGGGTCTTTGAAAGCAGATAGTGATACAATGTAACACCACTCCTCTACTACTCTGCCTCCGGTCTATTAAATACAGAATGTAGGTCGCAGTCTCTTCGGCTGCAGGGAAAGTGCTACATTGTAACACTATCCATGATTCCTGAAATAAATATCCAGACACGTCACTCTGAGACTGAAAGGGTTAGTAATGTCGTCTAAAAATAAAAGGTAATATTGTAGCTATTCAAAAAATAAGTCCATCGATGCCACTCCAATCTCTCAGACCTTTATGGTTTGAGAGATATAAGGTGATAAAGTTCCCCCCTCCCTCCCCTTTCATTGATGTCTGCATCTAACTGACAGAAGCTGATCTGGGACACAGGAACGGCAGGCGGCTCTTCATCAGAGATACAGCAATCTACAACGAAATACTTAATAGGTATGGTCTACAAGGTGTGCTTGCAAACCAGGCACACTTTGTAGACCGTTCCAGTGAAGAATTTTGGCTCTGCTGAAGAGCCGCGTTGAGTCGGCCAACACAGATCTGCTGCTGTCAGATTTACAGCTGATATTAATGAGGGGGGATCTTTATCATTTTATATCTCTAATACCATAAAGATCTGACACATCTGATGGGCATCTATGGACTGAATAACTTCAATATTACCTTTTATTTCTGTAAGACATTACTCACCCTTTAAAGGGATAGTAACGTTTCATAATAAAAGCAGCTCTAATTAATCCTTATAGTATTTGGACTTTGGAGGGTGTTATTTCAATTCTGTTAGTTGTAGTACAAGAGTAATTCAATGACAAAGTGCCCCCCTCCCACCTTTACACTAGGTAAAAGGAGCGGGAGGGGAAACTTTGCTTGTGAATATCTCTCAAACCATAAAGGTTTGAGAGATAAGACTTATATCGTTCATCATGTTTTTTTAATGCCTACAGAATAAAATAAAGATAAAACGAAGTATTACTATCCCTTTAAGTGTAAAACAACAACAATACAATGAATAGGCAATTTGATTGTACTGCATATGTAAAATCAAAAAGGAGGCTGTCACTTTAACATGACTGAGCCTTTGACTTGGTCATCTGTGCTCAGACTGGGAGATCCTAGACCTGGCTTGTTTACTCTGAGGGCCCGTTTGAGGACCAATCGCTGCAGTTTATAACTCCAACATATGTTGCAACATTGCACAATGTGAAGAGAAAATTGTGATCAAATTAATTTTCTACAAACCAAGTTGTGGACCCTGCCCATATGCCTAATTCCTTTCACCTTCTCTGTCTACCTGGGCCCCATTTACCGTGCTTTGCTGTGCTCTTGAGAGAAGTCTAGCATCCAAGGAGTTAAAGTGATAGTAATGTTTCACAATAACCACAGCTCCAAGTAATCTTCATAGTATTTGGTCCATGTAGAGTGTTATTTCAATACAGTCAGAGTTGTAGTTCAAGAGTAATTGAATGATAAAGTATCCCCCTCCCGCCCCTTTTACTGATGTAACACTGCTCACCTCAGAGCAGCAAGACTGTCCGGATGGATCACAGAGAGGGACACTCTACTAAGGAAAAACCTGTCAAGGGGGGCAGGGCTTTCCTTATGATCACAGTAAGAAGATTGTCCCTTGCTGTGATCTGTCCGGTCAGGAGACCAGATTCCACATCTGAGGGGAGGTGTCTTACATTAGGTAAAAGGGGCAGGAGAGGGACACTTTATCATTCAATTACTCTTGTACTACAACTCTGACAGTATTGATATAACACTCTCCATGGCCCAAATACTATGAAGATTAATTGGAGCTGCTGTTATTGTGAAACATTACTATCCCTTTAAAAGATGCAGAGTTAGTTATTTTATAGGTTTAATTTAAAGCAATAGTTAACCCTTTGAGTGCTGGAGAGGTATCCTATGCCTTGCATTGGATACCTCTCTGGCATCCAAACATTTAAGTAAAAAAATACGAAGGAAGTTAACCCTCTGAGTGCCAGAGGAGTACGGAATGCTTTGCAAAGCAATGCATTCCGTACCCCTCTGGCACTCAAAAGGTTAAACCCTTTGAGGAGCAATGAATTGAGCACCCCTTTGGTCCTTTTTACAGCGTTTAACCGTTTAAATGACTGCATCATCATTATGTTCCTGAATGGCTGGATGACGTCAGCTGTATTTACTGCATGTTATGGGTGATACGGGCTCTGGGCGGGGGCACGGTTCTTCTGTGCCTGAGCACCAGCGCTGATATTGTGAATTCCTGGGCATGCACAGGGTGACCACAAGGAGTGAGATGAGAACACTGCTGTTCACACGTCCCCTTATAAACCGGAATAATACCCTACAGATAAACAGCTTTTCATTTGTTTAACAAAATGACTTACTTAGCTGGTATTTGTCCTTCAAAGAGCAGTTATCTATATACTGTTTTTGTTGTTGTTTTTGATCCCTTGTAGTCCACTGCTAATTGTTTGTTTAAAATCTGATAACTTGTGTCCATAACGATCTATTCAAGCATACAGAGGCCTGTTGTTTGCTGTGAGGAGGTGGGACCTAGAGGCACAGCTAACAGATCACTATATGGAGGAAACCCATATAACGCAATAACATACATCTCATACATCTCCACACCTCACAAAGATCACTATATGGAGGAAACGCATATAATACAATAACATCTCCACACCTGACTGTGTGAAGGACACCTATGTCGTTCAGTTAATCAGTTAAAGGCCAATTATAAAGGGACCTTTTTAAAGGGACCCTATCACCTTGAAAAAGCTTTTATTTTGAAAGAGTTTTCAAAATTTTGTGTTGTATTAACCATTTAGAAAACTAGTTTTTGAGTTACTTAGATGTATAAATTGCTAACACACACTTCCTGACACTTAACCCTTTCTGTGCTAGTCGAGGTGGACAATGCATTTCTGAGCAGTGTCAGTGAGTGGAGAGGTAATGTAGGGATAAGACAGGAAGTCAGCGCTAGGGGAGGTGGGTAATGCATTGCTGAGCAGTGAGTGGAGGAGGTAATGTAGGGATAAGACAGGAAGTCAGTGCTAGGGGAGGTGAGTAATCCATTACTGAGCAGTGTCAGTGAGTGGGGAGGTAATGTAGGGATAAGACAGGAAGTCAGTGCTAGGGGAGGTGGGTAATGCATTGCTGAGCAGTGTCAGTGGGTGGGGGAGGTAATGTAGTGATAAGACAGGAAGTCAGTGCTAGGGGAGGTGGGTAATGCATTGCTGAGCAGTGTCAGTGAGTGGGAGAGGTAATGTAGGGATAAGACAGGAAGTCAGTGCTAGGGGAGGTGGGTAATGCATTGCTGAGCAGTGTCAGTGAGTGGGGGAGGTAATGTAGTGATAAGACAAGAAGTCAGTGCTAGGGGAGGTGGGTAATGCATTGCTGAGCAGTGTCAGTGAGTGGGGGAGGTAATGTAGGGATAAGATAGGAAGTCAGTGATAGGAGAGGTGGGTAATGCATTGCTGAGCAGTGTCAGTGAGTGGGGAGGTAATGTAGGGATAAGACAGGAAGTCAGTGCTAGGGGAGGTGGGCAGTGCATTGCTGAGCAGTGTCAGTGAGTGGGGGATGTAATGTAGGGATAACACAAGAAGTCAGTGCTAGGTGAGGTGGGTAATGCATTACTGAGCAGTGTCAGTGGGGGAGGTAATGTAGGGATAACACAGGAAGTCAGTGCTAGGGGAGGTGGGTAATACATTGCTGAGCAGTGTCAGTGATTGGTGGATGTAATGTAGGCCTAGGACAGCAGGTGCCTGCATGGCATGCCTTAATTAGCATAATCTATATAACTAAATAACTCGGTCTAATTTTTGTAAATAAAAGCTGGCTAGTACAACATATAGGAGAATTTTGAAATCCCCTTCAAGATTATCAACGTTGCTTTAGGTGACCATGTCCTTTTATTTAATACTAGTGTAAATGCCCGTGTACACAGGCCCGCATTCCGTGCGTTCGGGCAGTCTCTACTGCGTATGATGGCATAGGACAAACATACATCTGGCCCTTTATATTATAAGATAGAACTTTGCGAGGCAACATGTCCTTCATGAGCATGTTGTATCTATCATTTTTTGTTGTTTTGTTCATTTTAATTACAATTTTTTTCCCCACTCCGGGCATGAATAGTCACTCCTAGAACGGTGGTGGGTCTGTTTGGGGGGTGCTGGGGCTGTTTCGGGGGTTTGATAAGAATACATTGCTACAAATCCAGTGATTCCACCTTTTACATTTTGTATTTCGTGTCATGCTTTTTGCTTTTCCCCTTTGAGATAATCACTTTGGAGGTGTGCATTTCAAAGTGACTGCCATTTTCAGTCTTACTTGAGAGACTGATGCCCACGTAGGTCAGCCAGGGGCCGGATTGTTGGAAAGAGCATGGCAGTGATTCAGTCGTCTGAATGGACTGCACAGAGGACCCACAGCCTGTCAGCAAGTGGGGACCATTGCTAGAGTTCAGGTCAGTTGCAGGGAGTTGCGTCTGTTGCGATCACATGTCCTGCTTCTTGGGAACGATGCCATAGGTTTCAGTATACCCGTATAATGTTGTGGGTGTGACTGGTTTACTGAAATGTTAAGGTGGTTCTGTTGCTACTGCTGTTTGGAGATCTGTATGATCATGAACCTGTATAGGCAGCAGTAACAGCACTCTGTTAACGTTCAGACAATGGAGGTAAACAGAATTGAGCTGCGATAACTTCAGAATAACACATCTAACAGCAGTGGGAGTAGTATCCTTGTTTTACTCTGCAAAGTAAATCCTGAATATACTTATTTCACTATTATGCAGTGTTTGGATAGACTGATGTGGAGCGAGGCGGGTTAATGGTAGACCAATTGATGAGATCTGTTTAGTAAATGGGTGAGACGTTTTGCTGAATGACAGCGCTGTGTGTTGCATTTTATACAATTTTATTTATTTATTCACTTTCTGGAATGTATCAGTGATGCGAGTGGGAGGAGTCCACACAGTCTTGTTGCACTGAGCACGCTTTAAATCTCTTGGGGTGAATGGTAACCAGGGGATGAGCTGGATCCGCAAATTAACATGTGATTTTGTTTTTAGACCAGGAACTCTACATGGAGATACCTCTCTGTCACTCAAAGGGTTAAACACTATGAATGTTTTTGTTCCCTGGTGCACCTGCTTTGTACCAGAATTGCACATTTTTACCTCATCGATTAAGGCCCTATGGGCTTTCCTTGTGATACAAAGGTGGAATTTTGGAACAAGCAAAGTGCTGCAGGGACATGTGAAATTTCCCACTGAGTTATATGTGGGTTTGCCCCTTGAATGCTAGAGATTTGCTTTGTAGTTGTGCTGGACACTGCTTTTAGCATTCAGGAGCTTAAATCCCAACAGGGACCCTAGGGCACTGTCCTAATATGGACTAACAGGGACCCCGGGGCACTGTCCTAATATGGACTAACAGAGACCCCGGGGCACTGTCCTAATATGGACTAACAGGGACCCTGGGGCACTGTCCTAATATGGACTAACAGGGACCCCGGGGCACTGTCCTAATATGGACTAACAGGGACCCCGGGGCACTGTCCTAATATGGACTAACAGGGACCCCGGGGCACTGTGATAATATGGACTAACAGGGACCCCGGGGCACTGTGATAATATGGACTAACAGGGACCTGGACACTGTCATAATATGGACTAACAGGGACCCCGGGGCACTGTCATAATATGGACTAACAGGGACCCCGGGGCACTGTCATAATATGGACTAACAGGGACCCCGGGGCACTGTGATAATATGGACTAACAGGGACCCCGGGGCACTGTGATAATATGGACTAACAGGGACCCTAGGGCACTGTGATAATATGGACTAACGGGATCCAGGTCTCTGTGATAATATGGACTAACAGGGACCAGGGCGCTGTGATAATATGGACTAACGGGGACCAGGACGCTGTGATAATATGGACTAACGGGGACCAGGGCACTGTGATAATATGGACTAACGGGGACCAGGGCGCTGTGATAATATGGACTAACGGGATCCAGGGCGCTGTGATAATATGGACTAACGGGGACCAGGGCGCTGTCATAATATGGACTAACGGGGACCAGGGCGCTGTCATAATATGGACTAACGGGGACCAGGGCGCTGTGATAATATGGACTAACTGGGACCAGGGCGCTGTGATAATATGGACTGACTGGGACCAGGGCGCTGTGATAATATGGACTAACAGGGACCAGGGCGCTGTGATAATATGGACTAACGGGACCAGGGCGCTGTGATAATATGGACTAACTGGGACCAGGGAGCTGTGATAATATGGACTAACAGGGACCAGGGCGCTGTGATAATATGGACTAACTGGGACCAGGGCGCTGTGATAATATGGACTAACTGGGACCAGGGCGCTGTGATAATATGGACTAACTGGGACCAGGGCGCTGTGATAATATGGACTAACGGGGACCAGGGCGCTGTGATAATATGGACTAACGGGGACCAGGGCACTGTGATAATATGGACTAACGGGGACCAGGACGCTGTGATAATATGGACTGACGGGGACCAGGGCGCTGTGATAATATGGACTAACGGGGACCAGGGCGCTGTGATAATATGGACTGACGGGGACCAGGGCGCTGTGATAATATGGACTAACGGGGACCAGGACGCTGTGATAATATGGACTAACGGGGACCAGGTCGCTGTGATAATATGGACTAACGGGGACCAGGGCGCTGTCAGAAGAGACTGTTCCTTTTCTATAAAGTAGAAGTCAAAAGAAAACAAGTTTAATTTATAGCACAATGAAAAGTCACAAGCTGACTTATCTTTTAACCCTTTAGGTCCTAGAGAAGACTTCAACACTTTGATTTTACAATTTTCTGGGACCAGGTGCCTGGGTCTCCCCCCCCCCCCCCCCCCCCCCCGGCTCCTAATTTTAGCGGTGTTTTTGTGTACAGCTAAATCATGCACCCTGTTCACTGGCTCCTAAACCTATTGTCTGGCTACTAAGTTTATTATATTTTTGTCCACCACTGGGTTATTGTGGTCCTATGTTAGTGCTGTATAAGTCTCTAGGACCTGGGCTCTAAATATGTCCATCTCCCAAATATCTCTGCAGTGTGGCCCCCCCCCTTTCCCGTCTCATAATTTGCTGTTTCTGGATTTTGTTACGCTTTGTATCTTCTTATAAGGTGCATTAACCCCTTAAGGACCAGTGGTCCTGGGACGTTTCCGTCCCATAAGGACCGCTTTAATTCTTCCCGACGTGCCGGTACACGTGACCTGTTGCGTGTATCGGCGCTCAGCTTCGGGGCCTAAGAGAGACCGCTCCAATCTTGGCCCTATTTTTACTTATAGCGCTCCCAGTGGAGTACTGTAAGTAAAAGTATGTGACGTACTGTGACCGTCATCGGTCCTTAAGGGTAAAAGGACCATGACGGTCATAGTACGTCATGTAGTCCTTAAGGCGTTAAAGGGTAACTATGCCCTAGGATTAACTGGCAGTTTCACAGATAGACTTGCCTAATGTAATTTCTTTAGCAGTCAGGTGTATCTATATAATTACTGTGTGTAACAGAAGGACTTACCTAGGTAGGAGTCCATCATACAGCAGTCAGGAGTATCTATATAATTACTGTGTGTAACAGAAGCACTTACCTGGGTAGGAGTCCATCACACAGCAGTCAGGTGTATCTATATAATTACTGTGTGTAACAGAAGCACTTACCTAGGTAGGAGTCCATCACACAGCAGTCAGGTGTATCTATATAATTACTGTGTGTAACAGAAGCACTTACCTAGGTAGGAGTCCATCACACAGCAGTCAGGTGTATCTATATAATTACTGTGTGTAACAGAAGCACTTACCTAGGTAGGAGTCCATCATACAGCAGTCAGGTGTATCTATATAATTACTGTGTGTAACAGAAGGACCTACCTAGGTAGGAGTCCATCATACAGCAGTCAGGTGTATCTATATAATTACTGTGTGTAACAGAAGCACTTACCTAGGTAGGAGTCCATCATACAGCAGTCAGGTGTATCTATATAATTACTGTGTGTAACAGAAGGACTTACCTAGGTAGGAGTCCATCACACAGCAGTCAGGTGTATCTATATAATTACTGTGTGTAACAGAAGCACTCACCTAGGTAGGAGTCCATCATACAGCAGTCAGGTGTATCTATATAAATACTGTGTGTAACAGAATCACTTACCTAGGTAGGAGTCCATCATACAGCAGTCAGGTGTATCTGTATAATTACTGTGTGTAACAGAAGCACTTACCTAGGTAGGAGTCCATCATACAGCAGTCAGGTGTATCTATATAATTACTGTGTGTAACAGAAGGACTTACCTAGGTAGGAGTCCATCACACAGCAGTCAGGTGTATCTATATAATTACTGTGTGTAACAGAAGTACTTACCTAGGTAGGAGTCCATCATACAGCAGTCAGGTGTATCTATATAATTACTGTGTAACAGAAGCACTTACCTAGGTAGGAGTCCATCACACAGCAGTCAGGTGTATCTATATAATTACTGTGTGTAACAGAAGTACTTACCTAGGTAGGAGTCCATCATACAGCAGTTAGGTGTATCTATATAATTACTGTGTGTAACAGAAGCACTTACTTAGTTAGGAGTCCATCATACAGCAGTCAGGTGTATCTATATAATTACTGTGTGTAACAGAAGCACTTACCTAGGTAGGAGTCCATCATACAGCAGTCAGGTGTATCTATATAATTACTGTGTGTAACAGAAGGACTTACCTAGGTAGGAGTCCATCATACAGCAGTCAGGTGTATCTATATAATTACTGTGTGTAACAGAAGTACTTACCTAGGTAGGACTCCATCATACAGCAGTCAGGTGTATCTATATAATTACTGTGTGTAACAGAAGTACTTACCTAGGTAGGAGTCCATCATATAGCAGTCAGGTGTATCTGTGTAATTACTATGTGTAACAGAAGCACTTACCTAGGTAGGAGTCCATCACACATCAGTCAGGTGTATCTATATAATTACTGTGTGTAACAGATGCACTTACCTAGGTAGGAGTCCATCACACAACAGTCAGGTGTATCTATGTAATTAGTGTGTAACAGGAGAAGTCACCTTTATAAGTTTAGGAGACCATCATACAGCAGTAAGGTGTATTTATAGTTTTTTAAAGGGATAGTAATGTTTCACAAAAACAGCAGCTCCAATTAATCTTCATAGTATTTGGGCCATGGAGAGTGTTATTTCAATACTGTCAGAGTTGTAGTTCAAGAGTAATTGAATGATAAAGTATCCCCCTCCTGCCCCTTTTACTGATGTAACACTACTCACCTCAGAGCAGCAAGACTGTACTGATGGATCACAGAGCGGGACAATCTTCAGTGGGCATAAGGAAAAACCTGTCACGGGGGTTAGGATTTCCTTATGCTCACAGTAAGAAGATTGTCCCTTGCTGTGATCTGTCCAGTCAAGAGACCAGATTCCACATCTGAGGGGAGGCGGCTTACACTAGGTAAAAGGGGCAGGAGGGGGGTACTTTATCATTCAATTACTCTTGTACTACAACTCTGACAGTATTGATATAACACTCTCCATGGCCTAAATACAATGAAGATTAATTGGAGTTGCTTTTTATTGTGAAACATTACTATCCTTTTAATTTGCATTGACCGTGTGTAGCTGGTCACTTTTGGTTTATACGCCATTTAATTTGCATTGTTCTGCTGATTGAGAGGGCATTTTCTCGGTGGGATTTTATATTCAGGTAGTTAATGTCTTGGTTGAGGAAGTGTGAATACAGATTTTACACAGAGCTCAGTAATGCAGAATACACCCTGTAATGGAGGTCTTTATGAAGGACACTTGTCTAATGGGGTGGATTGCATTACAGTTAATAAATCTGTCAAGGGTTTTATTTAAAAATGTCTCCTTTAGACCTGAGTGGGAATATGAAAAGGATAGCAATACTAAAAATGTATAAAAATATATATACACACACCTCCTTGAGTAAAACGAGGTACTCCTCCTGCTGAAGGTGTTTTATTTAAAAGTTATTACAAGTCAAACTTGAATTTTTAGGTGTACAGTGGTGCTTTTCCTACACCATCCTATGGACTGCTCTAATCATTTGACCATAATCCTCCACAGGGTGGTGTAGCAACAGCACCACTGTACAATTTCAGGCCAATATGATACTGCAACTAAAAAAAAAAAAAAAATCAAGTTTGAGCTGTAATAATTTTTTGAATAAAACACCTGCAGCAGTGAGAGTTATGTTATTTTACTTGGGGGTGGGGGGATAAATCATAAGCTATATATCTGATTCGCTTTTCAGTGTAACTGAAGATCCAATTATTTCTATTGGTCAGGGCTGGGCAGCCTGAGGCCCTATGGATGCAGAGGATTACAGTTCCTATCTCTCTGACTGGTTGGGATGATTGGAATTGTAGTGATTCACAGCTGGAGGGCCTCAGCTTGAGCACCCCTGCTATTGGTATTATCTATAAATGCAAACTAAGCCGCAGATATAAAATGACAAGTGTGGTGTAGTTCAGGGGCAGAATAGATTTTGGAAGCAGCTTTTAATCCTTTTCTAAAATAAAGCACATAATATTCACAGGATCAGTACATCTATAGTTGAGCAATTCCAGGAAGCAGCAAATAAAATACAACCTGTATATTCACAGTGCATTAGTTACCTGTTTGGCATTCAGGGTGTTAAGAGACTCATTTTAATCAGATTGTTTATTTGCTCCTTGTGGTGCAGTTGGGGTGTCCCAGAATCCCACCAATTTTGACCTTGTGAGTTAAGTTGAAGTCTTGTATGTGTATGTATGTATCTTTATTTATATAGCGCCATACATGTACACAGCGCTTAACAGAAGTTGAAATAATACAATACAAAAACAACAGAACTGGGGTTAAGAGCATTAAGGTTAAGTACAATCATTACATTATTTGTGAGAGAAAGTGCAGCAAGGGAATCATACACTAGGAAAGGGACCCTGCCCCAAGGAGCTTACAATCTAGGCTGAATTCATATTGACAAACAGAGACACTAGGAGGAGTATTATAAGTGCAGGTACAAGGTGTGGTGAAAGAAGTGCAGAAGGATTCTGATGTGACTGTCAGTGTGCAGGAGGAGGACATTGCTATTGAGATGCCTCCCTGAGCAGGTGGGTTTTGAGGAGTTGCTTGAAAGTGGTGATTGTGGATGATTGGCGAACGGTGATGGGGAGGGCATTCCAGAGTCGAGGGGCAGCCAGTGAGATAGCTTTTAGTTGAGAGATGGCTCGTGTTGTGTAGGGAGAGGGCAGGAAGAACCCTTGAGAAGACCGTAGGGGACGGGAAGGGGTGTAGCGGGAGATAAGGGAGATAAGTCTTCCGTTTGATAGTCTCATTTTCTTGTGTTTAAGAGGTGAAATGCGTCGGGAGTAAGTGGAGAAGATTATTTGTGTGAATACAGCGAGGCATTAGCAATATGATGGTGACCTGTGATGAGACTAGCTAAACAGAGATAGTCCGATGAAGGTCTGCAGCATTGGACATCCTCCGTTTGGGACCATTGTCCATACTCTGTGTGCTAAAACTGTGCGATTGTTGAGAGAGTGCTCCATAGACAACAAAAGCTCCTGCTGATTTAAATGGGGATTTTAACTCTTTGAATTCTAGTGAGGCCTCCTCGGCGATGTGTGGGAGATCTTTCTTGCATTCATGGGATTTAAAGCATCTATTAAATGAGTGGGACTTTGGTTGATTAGTTTGTCTTACACAGCGCAGTTGATTGCATTTGTGAAGCTCGCTTATCCCCTTAATGACCATCTGATCAGGCAAGGTGTGGTCACGGCTCTGCCCCCCCTTCATAGACTTTTATGGCAGTCCTGGCACGGCATGAGTCCTTAAAGGGGTAGTAATACTTAAAATGTAAAAAAAAAATATGTTGTACATTTTAAGTATTATCCCTTTAAGGGGTTAATAAAGCCCAGTATGTATACAGTCAACAGTGGTAGGAAATGTTGAGCAGATCCGCTTCACCATAGGTAACAAGTGAAAATTCCCAAATATTTGTTGGAGACGTTTCTAGCCTCTTGTATGAAGGACTCTGGTGCAAGTAAACATACACCGCTATAGTCCCACAGGAGACATTAGAGCAGGTCTATGTGATCCTATGTAGAATAGCTTACATCTAATGCTGCTGGTCACATGGGAGAGTTCCACCAATCAGAACTCTGGAACTTGGATGATGTCATGATTTGGGCACATCAGACTCCAGTATGCTGATCTGCACAGAGGCCGTTGGGGTGTATGGCACAGATTGTTCACACAGGCGATTTCCGGAGAACGTAGTGCCTTTCGATTACTCCAATGACTGGCCAACCCATGTGGGAAATGACCAATAATGTATGGCTAATGGCCTTGTGGGCTGGTCTCTTGTAACACCTCCCTCATGCTGTCCATGAGACATAATTACAGGGGAAGCAGGACATTGCTGCTAATTTAGCATGGGTGGCATGCTCGAAAGGAGCCAAGTTGCCCCATATGAACACAGAGCGTGTCAGCTGAGCCTAGAACTATTAGATCAAAGCAGCAATTCTACTCTGGCCCAATGCCCCATTTACCTATGTTGTCACTGCTTTCTCCTGGTGACCCTGTCGCTGGGACAGGGGTGGACTAAAACGCAAAGAACCTGGGAGCCAGGAAACAGTTTTATGAGCCACTAAAGGGATGCACCTACAAGGCTCTAAATAAAGTTACCCAAAAGTTTAGGTGCCGTGGCTGCCAGGGATTTTTTTTCCACCCCTGCACTCGTGGTTGTGATGTTGGATGCCATTGATTGAATCATTGCGACGCCCATATCTATGATCCAGTTGTCCATGTGATGAATATACATTGTGACCCTGTAGTGAGCAGTACTATCAGCTCTGCTCCAACCTCACACTGTGTTAACCCTTTGAGTGCCAAAGGGGTGTTTTGCTCATTAGAAAGCAATATGTTGGGCACCCCTCTAGCACTCAGAGTTAAACCTGGTAAATTTTTAGCAAGGCACGTTCAGACTGCGCCATGCAGGGCAATAGTTTACAGCGTGAACAGCCCATTAATTACCGGTTAGGACTTTTTGAATCTATTAAAAAAATAGTGGGATCATTAAAGGGGAACTGTCACCCCAACTAAAGTCCACCCCACCTGATTAGGCATCTAGCGATAAGCTTAACGATCATTCTGTTCTATAGAATAGAGACGGCGTTAGTCAGAAATCCTACTCCAGCTGACACCGACGTGCCGGCAACATAGCAGACATCTTTGCTTACAGACGTCTGTGTGGTTGCACCGTCAGTCCCGGTCTCATCTAGGAGGAGTTACATGGTACCTTAAGGTACCGGATGGCACTGACGGTACAGGTGCACAGATGCCTCTAGAGCGCTGTTGCCTGACCGTCAGTGTTTCTGGTTAATGCAGTCTTTATTCTGGATAACGGTCTGGTAATTAATCTTATCACTAAATGCTTAATAAGATGGGGTGGATTTTAGTTGGGGTGATAACTCCCCCTTAAGTTTCACTCATGTGAACTTGTCATTAATTTGGGGAGGTGCGCTGTCGCCCATATTCTGATCGCTAAACGTTTGAATGGCTGAGGTTCTGCAATGCATTATCACGAACTTGCATGGAAGATCCTAAATACTTGTGAGCCATATTATCAAGCTGTGTTTTTGCCTACCTCCGCCTTATACCTTGTTTAATCATCTGACTTTTAACATGAAAAATGATTGTTTTAACCCCTAACGGCCTTATTCACAAAGACCAAAGTGGTGGATTCTGGGGAACCAACATGAAGGATAAATAACACTTCCCCAGATTCCTTGTGCAGTATGCGGTGGCTCGTGTGTGTAACCTTTGTAACATTAACCCTCTGAGTGCCAGATTATAATCCACCACATTATAATCCACCACATTCCATTGGATACCCTGCCTGGCTGTCTAAGGGGTAAAGGTCAGAATTCGTAAAACAGCGTAAAGAGCCATGTATATGATCTGCTGCTCTTTGTGGCAATCGGACCAATACGGTCTGGCGTTTATTAGTAACTAGTGTAAAAGCCCGTGCACACGGGCCAAGGTCCAGGTAATGTTAACCCTTTGAGTCCCAGCAGGGTATGCAATGCTTTGTATACCCGTTTGGCACTCAAAGGGTTAAGAGGCCGCTACCTCACTGCTCCACGCGATGCAGTCTCATGTTGCCTCACTCACGCGATGCAATCATGCGCAGTAGAGTCTGGCAGAATGCGGACACTGCGCATGACCGCATCGTGACAAACATCCTAGCAAATTATTATATAGTATTATAGTTTGCTGTAGAGAAGGGGGAAAATCCTGAGTAGACTGCGCCATAACGACAATATGGATCAGTCTGGAACTCGCTCATTAAATATGCAATACTCGATTTTGTTTGGATTCTAAAGGCATACCAACACAAAATAGGAAATACATTGATATAACCATAAACATCCATTATACACAGCTAGCATGTGAAAAGAATGGAAAAAAAAAATCATCCTTAACCCTTTAAGTGCCAGAGGGGTATGCAGCGCATTGCAAAGCAATGTGATGCATGCCCCTCTGGTACTCAAAGTGTTAACTATAATCCTAAACCTGAATTTTTAAAGGGATAGTAATGTTTCACAAAAACAGCAGCTCCAATTAATCATCATAGTATTTGGGCCATGGAGAGTGTTATTTCAATTCTGTCAGAGTTGTAGTACAAGAGTAATTGAAATGATAAAGTATCCCCCTCCCGCCCCTTTTACTGATGTACCACTGCTCACCTCAGAGCAGCAAGACTGTCCGGATGGATCACAGAGAGGGACAATCTTCAGTGATCATAAGGAAAAACCTGTCAAGGGGGGCAGGTTTATCCTTATGATCACAGTAAGAAGATTGTCCCTTGCTGTGATCTGTCCGTACAGTCTTGCTGCTCTGAGTTGAGCAGTGTTACATCAGTAAAAGGGGTGGGAGGGGGATACTTTATCATTCAATTACTCTTGAACTACAACTCTGACTACTGAAATAACACTCACCAAGGCCCAAATACTATGATGATTAATTAGAGCTGCTTTTATTAAGAAACATTACTATCCCTTTAAATAAATGTGCAAACTGTACTCAGGTCATATGTTTGTTTTGAGAGATAAGAGTCAAATTCAGTGGATTGTGATTCGTTCCCACAGCTCTTGTATTCAGACAGGCTCACATTGCAGCCCATCTAAATACCGTCCTGGAAGAACACCACAATGGCTGCTCCCTCTGTGCTTTATATATGATTAGATTATGGGCCTCAGAGAACGAACAGAAGATTTACAGATGGTGCATGAAGTACAGAGGAAGGGATTAAAGTGGACCTGTCACCTTAAAAGGATAGTAAAAGTATTACAATTAAAAGATAGTATTTGCACGTATTCGTATCTCTCAAACTGTTATGGTTTGAGAGATATAGGAAAATAAAGTTCTCTGGTCTCTCCCCTTTCTGCTTGACGAGCTGTAAAGTTGTCAGAAGCAGATTCTGGTCACTTGACCAGATGCGGCTCTTCAGCATCGCCGATATAACGATATCTGAAGATAAATACTTCATCTGAATGGTCTACAACGTGTGTTTACAAGGCACACGTTGTAGACCGTTCTGATGAAGTATTTTTAGGTATCGCTATGTCGGCGCTGCTGAAGAGCCGCCGTCTGATCCAGGAACCAGAATCTGCTTTTGACAGCTTTACAGCTCATCAAGCAGAAAGGGGAGGGACCAGAGAACCTTATTTTCCTATATCTCTCAAACCATAACGGTCTGAGAGATACGAATAAGTGCAAGTGTACTCTCTTTTAGTTGTATCTACCATATAGTTAATACTTTTTTTCTGACATTATTATCCCTTTAAAGGGACACTAATTTCCAATAAAAACATTTTTCTGGTTTTGTAGATTTAAAAAAATAAATTGTTTCAAAAATCCCATCTCTGAAACCTTTATGGTTTGAGAGATATTCCCATCTAAAGTTCTCCCCCTCCCTCCCCTTCTCCTGAAGTCAGTGCTCTGCTGACCCGCAGGAGAATCCCGGTCCTGGGACCAGCCGGCGGCTCTGAAGAAGAGTTGAAATGGCAATACTGGAAAAGAATTAGTTCATTGGAACGGTCTACAAAGTGTTCCTGGTTTGCAAGCAACTTTGTACACCAGCACGGATCTCCTCCTGTTTCAGCTTTACAGCTGACATCAGGAAAAGGGGAACTTTAGATGAGAATATCTCTCAAACCATAAAGGTTTGAGAGATTGGGATTGTTGCCATATAATTTTTTTAAACCTGCAAAACAAGAAAAAAAAGTTTATTGGAACAAGTTTGTATATTGGAAAACTGCATTAAAACAGTCTATATGTCATGTTATCCAAAAGACCAGTAAATGTACATTTAAAGCGATAGTAATGTTTCACAATAAAAGCAGCTCCAATATTCATAGTGTTTGGGCCATGGAGAGTGTTATATCAATACTGTCAGAGTTGTAGTTCAAGAGTAATTGAATGATAAAGTATCCCCCTCCCGCCCCTTTTACTGATGTAACACTACTCACCTCAGATCAGCAAGACTGTCCGGATGGATCACAGAGAGGGACAATCTTCAGTGAGCATAAGGATAAACCTGAAAAACCTGTCAAGGGAGGCAGGGTTTTCCTTATCACAGTAAGAAGATTGTCCCTCGCTGTGATCTGTCCGGTCAAGAGACCAGATTCCACATCTGAGCTGAGCAGTGTTACACTAGGTAAAAGGGGTGGGAGGTGGATACTTTATCATTCAATTACTCTTGAACTACAACTCTGACAGTATTGAGATAACACTCTCCATGGCCCAAATACTATGAGGATTAGTTGGAGCTGCTGTTTTTTTGTGAAACATTACTATCCCTTTAAGGAGATGTTCACACTTGTTACCATATGCTAATTGCTGTACCATTGCCTTTTCACGTGCCTATTATGCTTTTCAGTGAAGACATATGCTAATGAAGCTCTGTGCCGTACCAAGAGATTTTCACTTTTTCCAGTAATAAAAGTGTGAATATTTCATAAACTGGACATCTACTGAACGTTTGGATAATATGACACATGGTCATTTTTGAATGAAGATTTCAGATATGTAAAGGAAATTAAAGGTGACAGGTTCACTTTAAGCATATATATTACCGCAGTTCATTTTTAGGCATTAGCCATTTGTTGATTCTATAACCCCTTAATGTCCAGCGGTCCTGGACTTGGACGACCCTTAAAGGGATAGTAATGCTTCTATTAACGAAGACTTGGAGCTGCACTTTGTGTGTTTTTTTTTTTTTGTTTGTTTTTTTAATTACCAATTTCTGTAGTTCAATCCCTAATCAAGCTGAACGGATCCCCTTCTGGCCGCCTCCCATCAGATCTGAATCCGATCATGGGACCAGATGGATTGCATTGAGGGACAATCTTCATTCAGTAAGTGTAAGGAAAACCCTGCCACCCCCACCCCTTGAGGGAGGAGTCCAGGATTTTCCTTTTTCTTACTGAAGATTGTCCCTCGCTGCTCTCCATCCGGACAAGACTGAGAGAGGCAGCATGATGCAGGGGAAAGGGGCGGCAGGGGATCCTTTGGCTTCAATAGTGTTTGAACTACAGCACTTTGAATACAGAGCTACATGTTAAAAAATTAATTTAAAAAAAAAAAGGATTTATTTTTATATATATATATATATATATATATATATATATATATATATATATATTAGTTGAACAGCCTGTTACACGGGCCACAGTGCCTCTGGCAGCCGGTCGCAGGGCAGTCACACGCGGTGGAGACTGCCCACGCCTCAGCTGATACAGAGCTGGACGCTCCTTCGGAGCACCCAGCTCTGTATCAGCCGCGGCGCTGGCAGTCTGTACTGTGCATGACTGCCGCACGCGCAGCAGCGTCTACTGCGCATGTCGGGCGTTACACACAGCTTAGCGAATTATTATATAGGATAATATATATCTGAGCTGAACTTTAATAGAAGCATTACTCTCTACATAGACCTCATACAGTGAGTATACACACATGACTGATCGTGTACCTTCTCGCCAAACACGAGTCTGAACCTGGCCGCTCCGGTCATGGAGCAGTGACTTTCAGATTCCCGTAGTATTTGCAGGGCTTCCGCCAGAGCGCTGTGAACACACAACCCATGAAGTGCCATCACCGGTTCTTAAAGGCACGGACACCTGGCTTACTGCAGGGTTCTCTGCCCGGGCAGATGCAAGGCAGGCAACCTTTGGTCCCCTGCTGTTGTGGACTACAACTCCTATCACGAAATGCTGCTCTGAAATGGATGGACAAAAGAAATGATTACGAATACCAAATGAATGAGTATAGCTGTATGTAACGATACCTTTTTTATTGGATTAACAGTCAGTTATAAGGACGAACTTTTGAGAGCAACAAGCTCCCTTTGTCAAGTCAAAAGCAAATTGTAAAGAAAGCATGTCCTTTATAACTGAACTAGTGTAAAAGCCTGTACACGGGCCAGGGTCCGGTTAATGTTAACCCTTTGAGTGCCAGAGGGGTACACAACACATTGCTTTGCGTACCCTTCTGGCGCTATGAGGGTTAAGCGGCCGCTTCATGCGCAGTAGAAACTGTCTGAACACACGCAGTCTCTACTGCGCATGACGGTTTCTGACAAACATCCTTGCGAATTATTATATGGAATGTTAATCCAATTAAAAAGGTATTGTTACATATTGTGATGCTTATTTAGTATCTACACCACTGGAATAACACAGCTATCCTAAATTGTGTTTTTATATATATGTAATAATATAAATATTCCATAATCCTCTGCGGCCATTGTAGATCCACTGCAGGATGACGGCCTCCTCAAGCCTCCGACAACTTCGGTCCTGTGCCTTTTATTATGGCTGTGTACAACACATTTAGTAATTTCATCTGCCCATCTTGTCTTGGTCTTCTTACTGGGCATTTAGTATTAAGTGGAATCCATTCCAAAATTAATTTGGTCCATTTACTGTCTGGTCTTTCTGCTATGTGATCTGCCCATTTCCATTTAAGGCACTTTACTCTTTCAGTGATGTCGTTGACTTGTTTGCTGATGAATCCATGCACACGTTTTTCTGTCTCTCTGTTATGTTTAGAATTCGATGCTCCATACATCTCTGTGTAACCTTAAGTTCTTGTATGGCTTTGGCATTCAGTGTCCACGTTTCACAGCCATACATAAGGAATGGGAGGAGACACTGGTCAAAAACGTTTCACTTGAGGCAGAGTGGTAAATTTTGTCTTAAAGGGATAGTAATACTTCGTTTTAACTTCATGTTTTTTTTAATGCCTACAAAATAAAATAAAGAACGATATAAGTCTTATCTCTCAAACCTTTATGGTTTGAGAGATATTCACAAGCAAAGTCCCCCCCCCGCCCCTTTTTCCTAGTGTAAGCCATCTCTTCTCAGATGTGGAATCCAGTCCATAGACCAGACAGATAACAGCAGGGGACAATCTTCTTCCTATGAGAACAATGAAAGCCCTGCCCCCCTTGACAAGTTTTTCAGGTTTTTCCCTTATCTTAATTGAAGATTGCAGAGAGGGACAATCTACCTGGGCACCTCCCTTCTGATCTGGCTGAGCAGTGTTACATCAGTAAAAGGGGCGGGAGGGGGATACTTTATCATTGAATTACTCTTGAACTACAACTCTGACAGAATTGAAATAACACTCTCCAAAGTACAAATACCATGATGATTAATTAGATCTGCTTTTATTATGAAACATTACTATCCCTTTAAAGACTGTACTAAGTTTTCCAAATACTTGCCATCCCAATTTTGTCTCTATTTCTATCGTGGTGTTTCCATCTGTTGACATTTACTGTCCAAGGTAAACATACTTGTGCACTTCTACTAGTTTTTGTCCATCTACTGTGATTTTCCTTGGTGTGGTACATTTGTTAAACATGACTTGCATTTTGTTGATATTCAGACCAACGTTTGTGCTTTCCTGTTGTACCTCTTCAATGCTATAGTTCTTCAGGACTACTGGCAAAGAGTAGGGTATCGTCTGTAAAATGTAAGTGATGTAGGTGGTCTCCATTGATCTCAAGTCCTATATTGTCCCAGTTTAGTTTGTAGAAAATTTCTTCTAAACAAGCAGAAAATCGTTTTGGGGAACTCCTTATCGGATCCCATTGATCAATGATAAAATCCAGTTTACCTGTATTGATACAGTTGTATTTTCATATATTGCTTTAAGGTCTATGTATTTCTTGGTTTATCAGGGCATCAAATACTGCTTTCTTTTTCACGGAGTCAGAAGGCTTTTCCATAGTCAGTGGAGGCTATGTATAATGGAAAGTTGTATTCATTGGTCCATTGTACTGAAACCGCACATGAAGCCTGCTCGTTCCTTAGGTTGTTCTACACTAACACTTGTGTCCATTCTTCTTGATGGTACCTTTGTGAAAACCTTGCAGAGCACTTGCCATGGACTTATTGGTCTATTTTTAGTTTTTTAGATCCTCCTTAACACCTTTTTTGTGCAGTAGGATGACCTGCATTTTTCCATGCTTCAGGGACTTTGCAGAGTAGTAGGCCTTTTGAGAACAGTTTAGTTAGGGCTTTGAATAAGGGGTGACGTCCGGATATCAATAGCAACTTTATCAGGTCCAACTGTTTTGCCATTTTTCATTGATTTTATTGCAGCTTCTACTAAAACGTCTGGCACAGCTTTAGCCTCTGACGCTGCATTCAGTTGTCCTTTATCCTTATAAAGATTTGAACAAAATTCTTTGTTTTTAGTATTTGTAAATGATGTAACTCAAATCCCATCTTGCAAACCTTTCTGGTTTGAGAGATATTCACATCTAAAATTCCCTTCTCCTGACGTCGGTGCTGTACTGACAGCAGGAGGTGCTGGGACCAGCCGGCGGCTCTGTAACAGAAATTAAATGGCGATATTTGAAAAGGATTACATCATTGGAATTGTCTATAAAATGTGCCTGGTTTGCAAGCACACTTTGTAGACCGTTCCAATGAAGTAGTTATTTTTAAATAAGGCTGTTTGGGCTCTGCTGAAGCCTCCTTGTGTCGGCCAACACGGATCTCCTTCTGTCAGCTTTACAGCTGACATGGGGGGAGCTTTAGCTGTGCATATCTCTCAAACCATAAAGGTTTGAGAGTTGGGATTTGTTCCACATAATTTATTTATTTTTTTAACCTACAAAACAACATAAAATGATTATTGGTCATTACTGTTCCTTTAATCTTTTATAAACTGATTTTTCGTTTTTTTGTACAATACTGAATATTGCAAATTAGTCCACTGTCAGGAAGTGGCAAGCTGGAATGTGCCCCGGAAACCGACCTTTAGGATTATATGGTTACACGCATCCCATGATTTTATGCTTTTTATAAATAAAGGTTATGTTTTAATGAGTTACTGATTTTCCCTGCAAACTTAAAGGGATAGTAATACTTAAATATTACTAATCCCCCATATTGTAGCCATGTTAGAACTGAATTGTCCCCAGTGTCATCTCTCAAACCTTTATGGTTTGAGAGATAACCAAAAGCAAAGTTCCCCCTCCCTCTTCCTTCCCTGAAATCAGCGTTGTTCTGACTGCAGGGATATCCGGTCTGACTTTCATCAGGCGGCTCTGCAGCTGAGCTGAGAATGTGTTAGTGAAAGAATTATTTCACTGAAACGGTCTTCTACGTGTGCTTGCAAACTAATCACACTGCAAACCACTGTTTCAGTGAAATAATTCTTTTTTTATGAACACGATCTCGGCTCTGCTGCAGAGCCGCAAGCCTGTTGTACGACAGACTTCCCCTGCAGTCAGTACTACTCTGACTTCAGGGCAGGGGGAGGGAGGGGGAACTTTGCGTTCGGTTATCTCTCAAACTGTAACTGTTTGAGAGATGATGCTGGGGACAATTCAGTTCTTTTTAACATGGCTACAATATGGGGTTTAGTAATATTTAAATGTTATTGTCCCTTTAAATTTGTAATGAAATTCTTAACCCATTCTGGTATGAGTGCTAATATAGCAGAGATGTGTGGGTTGTAGTTTTGTCTAATGAAGCTTTACATAGCATACTTGTACTTAAATGACTGAGGGAACAGTAACAGGATTCCTGGTGGTGATATTGAAGGATGACCCGTTGTCTCCTGCCACTGTTTAACCCACTGAGTGCCAGAAAGGTATCCAATGCATTGAAAACCTGTCTGGAATTGAACTTGTTAAAATCCCCAGTGAATCTGTATCGATGCTTTTGTCTCCTGTGGTGAAGTTAGTTTGCTACAAAATCCCTCCTCTTTGTCTTACTGTGTACTCCCCTTGATTTTTCCAGTTTATTCGGCTTAAACGGATAGCAATGTTTCAGAAAAACAGCAAATCCAATTAATCTTCATACTGTTTAGGCCATGGAGAGTGTTATTTCAATACTGTCAGAGTTGTAGTTCAAGACTAAATGAGTGCTAAAGTATCCCCCTCCCACCCCTTTTACTGATGTAACACTGCTCACCTCAGAGCAGCAAGACTGTCCAGATGGATCACAGAGAGGGACAATCTTCAGTGATCATAAGGAAAAACCTGTCACGGGGGTTAGGGTTCTCCTTATGATCACAGTAAGAAGATTGTCCCTTGCTGTGATCTGTCCGGTCAAGTTTCCAGATTCCACATCTGAGGTGAGCAGTGTTACACTAGGTAAAAGGGGCGGGAGGGGGGATACTTTATCAATCAATTACTCTTGTACTACAACTCTGACAGTAATGAAATAACACTCTCCATGGCCTAAATACCATGAACATTAATCAGAGCTGCTGGTTTTGTTAAACATTACTATCCCTTTAAATGTCAGGACACAGAGCAGTTCACCCAGCAGAGGGGGTAGGAACAAGAACTTCTGGTGAACTCAGAAATACCTGGGCATAGGTCTCTAAGGCTGAGCAGTGTGGAAGACTGCGTATTTAACCCCATCCCGACAATGGACGTACATGTACATCGAGCAGAATCTGTCAGTTAGCGACAGGACATACATGTACATCCAGGAAGTCGTTGAAAGTAATGGGGGGAAAGTTTGGTGGGCGTTAAGTGCTGGCCGCGGTCGCTAAGGGGTTAATCTTGGTGTGTGTCACAAGCGAAGGCTATAGGCCCTGCTGAGACAGTAGGCAGATTGTGGGAGTGAAAGGGTTAACAATACCAGACCCCTGGTTACCTGTTACTGTTCCTAGCAGCCACCAAATTAACCCCTGAAATCCCTCCTGCACTATCACCCCAGTACTACAATTCGCTGCCACCACCAAGACTTTATATCTCGGCGTCTTAGGTTACCCCAAACACAACAGAACTACAGTATAAAAATCACCTTAACCCTTTGAGTGCCAGAGTGGTACGCAAAGCATTGCTTTGCAATGTCTACCACTCTGGCAATCAAAGGGTTAATCAGACCTATATAATTAACCCTGTAGTAGCGTGTTCTAACTGAGCTTCCTTCAGAGTAGTGAGTTCGTTAGAGAACAGAGACAGGAGCTGATTAATTGAACATTTAAAGGGATAGTAATACTTAAAATGTAAAAAATATGTTGTAGGGTTTATCCCCCTGAGTAAAACAAGAGTTCTCCCACTGCTGAAAGGTATTTCATTCAAAAGTTATTAATTTTCAAAGTTGAAATTTTTAGGTGCAATATCACAGTGGCCTGAAATTGTACAGTGGCGCTGTTGCCACACGATCCTATGGACAGCTCTGGTCCCGGGACCATAAATCTCCATAGGATGGTGTAGCAACAGCGCCACTGTACAATTTCAGGCCACTGTGATATTGCACCTAAAAATGCAACTTTGAAAATTAATAACTTTTGAATGAAACACCTTTCAGCAGTGGGAGTAGTCTTGTTTTACTCGGGGATAAACCCTACAACATATTTTTTTTTTACATTTTAAGTATTACTATCCCTTTAATCTGAAAAAAGGCTTCACAGTGCTGGTTACAAAATACAGAAATAAAGGACAAACAATTAAGCAAAACAGTCCATAAAATAAAATGGGAGAAACACAAGAAATCCTTAAATACAATTACCAATATTTTAAGAGTCCTTGGGAACTTCTGATGGTATATACCCCTTCAGTTGTTACAAAGGAATTCACTGTTTTATCCAAAAACCCATATGAAAGGGATAGTAATGTTTCATAATCAAAGCAGCTCTAATTAATCATCATAGTATTTGGACTTTGGAGAGTGTTATTTCAATTCTGTCAGAGTTGTAGTTCCAGAGTAATTCAATGATAAAGTATCCCCCTCCCGCCCCTTTTACTGATGTAACACTGCTCAGCCAGATCAGAAGGGAGGTGCCCAGGTAGATTGCAGAGAGGGACAATCTTCAATTAAGATAAGGGAAAAAGCTGAAAAGCTTGTCAAGGGGGGCAGGGCTTTCATTGTTCTCATAGGAAGAAGATTGTCCCCTTCTGTTATCTGTCTGGTCTATGGACTGGATTCCACATCTGAGAAGAGATGGCTTACACTAGGTAAAAGGGGCGGGAGGGGAAACTTTGCTTGTGAATGTCTCTCAAACCATAAAGGATTGAGAGATAAGACTTGTATTGTTCTTCATGTTTTTTTAAATGCCTACAAAATAAAATAAATATAAAACGAAGTGTTACTATCCCTTTAAATAGGAGTCCACAGTTGCTTCTAAGAGGCTAGACTTACCTTGGTGTTACCTGGGAGGGTCAGGGGTCTGGCCTGACAGTTTACAGCCCACTCAATCAGACCTGTCAGGGATGCTACTGCAGAGTTCTACCTGAAAAATCATAAGGCTTCCCAAAACATGCAGCCCACAGCACACCTCTATAATGTTATAATAATCATATTCCTCATATCTGTGTGAATATCTGGACACCAAACATGCTGGGTCTAACTGGTTGCAAAGTGGCTATTCTTGTAACTCATAGCAGGAACACCTCCCCCTGGCATGTTTGGTGCCCACCACAAGGGTAAAACCTGGGCATTCTGAATATATATTTGTATTGAACCATTTTACACTATATATATATACATGTTCTCCCTATTTCATAATATTTGACTGCCCCCTGGATGAACTTCATCAGATCAGAGGGTCCAATATAGTTTGACACTGTTCTGCTCCGGTGATCGACTCATTCAGTTTTTGGTGGTGATATCTACTCAGCTAATTTTATGGCCTAGGACTAGTGCACTTTTGAATAACATACAGGTCAGCAAACAATCAAACAAATTATACAACCCAGAGGGCCAAGGCATGACATGAGCTAAGGAAGAAGGCTTTTCCCTTTCGGGTCACTGCTCATTCTACAAGATCCATAGGGGCTTCCTGGGCTTACAAGAATCAGGCCTCAGCTGATCAGTTGTGCAAGGCTGTCACTTGGTCGTCAGTATACACCTTTTCGAAGCACTACCGTGTTGATGTGCTGGCATCGGCTGACGCCAGCTTTGGGAGGAAGATCCTGGGGGACAGTCTTGCCTGTCTAGGATCTTCTTCGGTTCTTTGGTGCTTCCTTCACTTTTGAGCCCTGTTGGCTCTGGTTCAACGTGCTGTGTAACAGTTCCTGGGGTGGTGTTACCCCTGTTCAGTGTACGTTGTTTTGTTGGGCTATCTCTGATCTGATGGTTCATATCTGCTCTGGTGACTTTGGGGACCTTGCGCCTGGTCCTTGCCTTCCCACCTCTGGGAAATTCAATGGTTGAACATCCCAGAGTTACCAGTAACCTTTATTGGACGCCATAGAAAAGAGGATTTTGGTCTTGCCTGTTAAATCCTTTTCTCTTAGTCCATACAGGTTACTGGTCTCCCACCCTGTCAAGGGACCATGCTTGGCTCTCCTGTGGCAGACCGTGGGGGTCCTTCGGGGTCATGCTCACAGGAGTCTTATTTCCCGTCTATTATCTAGTCAATAGTTAGTGTCTCAAATCTTACTGGAGCTGATCGGCTGGCTGCAGCCAAGGAGGGAAGGTAGGCTCCATCCCCTGCATACAATTCTAGAATTGTTCCTGCCTACAATTAAAGGGGCAGATCGCCTACCCAAAGTTACCAGTGACCTGTATGGACTAAGAGAAACGGATTTAACAGGTAAGACTAAAATCCTCTCTCTGTTCATTGCCCCCTCTAGCACACAATCTAGATTTTGGGTGGAACCCCTAACATATTCGATGTCATTTGTCAAGGGTGTTACAGATAAGTACTGATAAGTGATATATATTCTTAGGTCTCACATTCAGAAGCAGAAAAAAACAATATTGTGCATGATAAATGCTCACAAATAATACATTTGAAAGTTAACAGTCTGCATAGAAAACAAGGGGCACTCTAAGTGGATGGATCCTGGTTGAGAATCAGTGGCCCAGGCGGCTTTTTTTGTTTGTAGTAGGTGAAAATGTTGGTGCATTATTAGTGCTACAGTGTAACAAGGTTTCCCAGCATTCCGTTCGGTTAGTAGAAACCGAAGTGAGATAGTTATGTGATTTTAATGTAGTTGCTATGAGAGTCCATTGAAATCAATACCACACATCTAGGTGTATTATTGAGCAGTTGAAGGAAAGTGGCAGCATTTGTGTCTCTGTGACAATAGCAGAGCATGTGTCCTGTATGAAATACCCCATAGGACACGTCGATTCACAAGACTTTGTTTTTCACGATTTCAGTCATTGTGACAGTCACCCATGTGAAAGGGGCCTGTTACAGAGAGTATGTGTGTGTTATATGGTAGAGGGAAATGATCTCCTGTCCCCACTGAACCAGGGAACAGACTGGGAGTACAGGAAGACCTCTGAGGCACCATAATGCACAGCAGGGACAGACTGGGAGTACAGGGAGGCCTCTGAGGCACATGATGCACAGCAGGGACAGACTGGGAGTACAGGGAGACCTCTGAGGCACAGTAATGCACAGTAGGGACAGACTAGGAGTACAGGGAGGCCTCTGAGGCACCATAATGCACAGCAGGGACAGACTAGGAGTACAGGGAGGCCTCTGAGGCACATAATGCACAGCAGGGACAGACTGGGAGTACAGGGAGGCCTCTGAGGCACCATAATGCACAGCAGGGACAGACTAGGAGTACAGGGAGGCCTCTGAGGCACAGTAATGCACAGCAGGGACAGACTGGGAGTACAGGGAGGCCTCTGAGGCACAGTAATGCACAGCAGGGACAGACTGGGAGTACAGGGAGGCCTCTGAGGCACAGTAATGCACAGCAGGGACAGACTGGGAGTACAGGGAGGCCTCTGAGGCACAGTAATGCACAGCAGGGACAGACTTGGAGTACAGGGAGACCTCTGAGGCACCATAATGCACAGCAGGGACAGACTGGGAGTACAGGGAGGCCTCTGAGGCACATAATGCACAGCAGGGACAGACTGGGAGTACAGGGAGGCCTCTGAGGCACCATAATGCACAGCAGGGACAGACTGGGAGTACAGGGAGGCCTCTGAGGCACAGTAATGCACAACAGGGACAGACTGGGAGTACAGGGAGGCCTCTGAGGCACATAATGCACAGCAGGGACAGACTAGGAGTACAGGGAGGCCTCTGAGGCACAGTAATGCACAGCAGGGACAGACTGGGAGTACAGGGAGGCCTCTGAGGCACCATAATGCACAGCAGGGACAGACTGGGAGTACAGGGAGGCCTCTGAGGCACCATAATGCACAGCAGGGACAGACTGGGAGTACAGGGAGGCCTCTGAGGCACCATAATGCACAGCAGGGACAGACTAGGAGTACAGGGAGGCCTCTGAGGCACCATAATGCACAGCAGGGACAGACTGGGAGTACAGGGAGGACTCTGAGGCACCATAATGCACAGCAGGGACAGACTGGGAGTACAGGGAGGCCTCTGAGGCACATAATGCACAGCAGGGACAGACTTAGGAGTACAGGGAGGCCTCTGAGGCACATAATGCACAGCAGGGACAGACTGGGAGTACAGGGAGGCCTCTGAGGCACATAATGCACAGCAGGGACAGACTAGGAGTACAGGGAGGCCTCTGAGGCACATAATGCACAGCAGGGACAGACTGGGAGTACAGGGAGACCTCTGAGGTACATGATGCACAGCAGGGACAGACTGGGAGTACATGGAGGCCTCTGAGGCACAGTAATGCACAGCAGGGACAGACTGTGGGAGTACAGGGAGGCCTCTGAGGCACAGTAATGCACAGCAGGGACACTCGATACATTGATCCTTATGTAGAATGGAGAAGAGGCGCATTACTGGAACAAACCACTGGCATCATGGGTAAAAATCCCCACAGAAATATTTTGTTTTAACCCTAGATTCTAGAGCGGTCCATAAATCATTGTTTGGAAGCAAACATAAACTAAAGTGCTGTAGTTATGAGTTTGGAGGTTTTATATATATATATATATATATATATATATATATATATATATATATATATATATATATATATATATATATATATATATATATATAAATAAATAAAAAAAATCTATATCAAATATGCGCGTGTACAGGTGGATTATAGAGGTCCTGTTGCTGTGAAAGTGATCGCCAGTAAATATCGTGAGAGGGGCATCTCTTGTTAGGCTGTGGCCATTGGATCATACTGCAGTACTTGGCATATTGTGCCACCAAAACATAAAGGGTTAATTTTGTGAAAACCATTTTTTATAGAAACTTTTTTAGTAGCACATACAGGCAGATATTTGGCTCTCTGTAAAACAAAACTCCGATCGGCTGGTCATTAAGGGGCTAAGGACCATGCAGCTTTTTTTTTTTTTTTTTTTTTTTTTTACCATTCGATTCCGGACTCCTGGAACGGCGTGCAGCCCGGAATGCCATGACGTACATGTATGTCCTTTAGGGAACACAACCTCATGATGTACATGTGCGTCATTAAGGGGTTAAAAGCTTTAACCATTTGATTTGCTCCTGTGGTCCTTTCACCTTAACTCAAGTTTCCATGTCTGTAAACTGCATTAAAACTGCCTGTATGTCATGTTACCCAAAAGATCAACACGTACAATTAAAGGAACAGTAACGTTTCATTTTACACGTAGCTCAGAACGACCATCACAGTGCTGCTGTGCGATGCTCTTACTCATCCTCACCTGCTAGTTACAGTGTAATAATATGTTGAATTTGATCCCTCTCGCCTGTTTCCCCGATAGCAAGTCACCTCCCCACAGATGTGATCAAAGGACCGGACAGGTCACAACGACGGACAACCTTCCCTCTTCTCACAGAGAGCAGGGTTTTCCTTATAGCGAAAAGAGGGAAGGTTTTCCGTCGTCGTGACCTGTCTGTGCAAAATGACAAGTTACTGTTCCTTTTAAGGCAATAGTCATACTTGCCATATTCTAATTGTAGTACCGGTGACATTTCATATGCTAATTAAGCCTTTCTGGGATGTGTCATGTGCTAAGAGCTGTACTGCACCAGGAGATAGTCACTTTCACTTTTCCTTAATAGAAAGTGACTGTCTCCTGTACTAGACATCAGCTGGATGGTTAACATGACACACAGGCTGTTTTATATGACTTTTTCAAATATGTAAAGAAACTTCAAGGTGATGGGTCACTGTGAATGGGGCTGTGGTGTGTGGAAGGGGCCGGATAGAGTGAGTGAGTTTGTCTAGGGCAGCGGAAACCTTTAAATCTATTACTGCTTTCTGATTCAAGTGGTTAACACTTAGAGTGCCAGAAAGATATCCAGTGCAACTTGTTGGATACCTGCGTCACTCAAAGGGTTAAAAGCTCCATTGGAGTCGAGTGTGTTTCCCTTCAGCCTTAACCTGCACTTGTCTTGCCTGGAATTGCTCCACATAGTCTTGTATACATAAAGCCCTACCTTTATCCTAGATAAGCCAGCGACTGATACAGCCTCCCATTTAGTCTGCTGCTAGGACCGGACTTAATCCTCCCCCTGTACCCCCTCTCCTGACCTTTCACTGCAGGAAGAGCGAGGCGACGTGTCCTTACTTCCTGTGACTCAGTGTGCATGGAGCTGAGACACTTGTCTTCCCCGCGGCTTCCACTGCCGGCTCAGTCGTGATATCCCACATTGCTGGATAATGCATCCTCCCCCCACTGAGTCCTAGTAACAGGCTGGAGCCTCTGTGTGTGCACTGACACTGCTTCGTTTTATCACTCACTGGGGCTGTGTGAATACAGAGAGCAGTCGGCTTTTTATTTCAAAGGAAACCATACTGTAGGAATAAGTGGTTTTTGTTTAACCCTTTAAGGAAAGACCATGTATATAATGCACTGCAAAGCATCACTTTTCACACACTTTAGGTCCTTAAAGGGATAGTAATGTTTCATAATAAAAGCAGCTCTAATTACTCTTAATGGTATTTGGACTTTGGAGAGTGTTATTTCAATTCTGTCAGAGTTGTAGTACAAGAGTAATTCAATGACAAAGTATCCCCCTCCCGCCCCTTTTACTGATGTAACACTGCTCAGCCAGATCAGAAGGGAGGTGCCCAGGTAGATTGTCCCTCTCTGCAATCTTCAATTAAGATAAGGGAAAAACCTGAAAAACCTGTCAAGGGGGGCAGGGCTTTCATTGTTCTCTCAGTAAGAATATTGTCCCCTGCTGTGATCTGTCTGGTCTATGGACTGGATTCCACATCTGAGGTGAGCAGTGTTACACTAGGTAAAAGGGGTGGGAGGGGGATACTTTATCATTCAATTACTCTTGTCCTACATCTCTGACAGTATTGAAATAAGACTCTCCATGGCCCAAATACTATGAAGATTAATTGGAGCTGCTGTTTTTGTGAAACATTACTATCACTTTAAAGTGGAACTACCACCTCTTTTAAACTTTATGGCAAATAATTCCCCATGTGGTGACTAGCTGCTCAGTAGTGTTAGTCGCCAGAATAATTACCTGGTTAATAAGAATGATACCCTGCTCTGGGGCTGACAGGCAGGACGGAGAGCAGACATCTTTCCATAGTGACGTCTGCGCACCTGTGCTGTCAGTCCCAGCCGGCTCTAGGAAGCGTTGCTGGAAGCTGTTCGGCTCCAAAAGGGAATGACCGCGCAGGCGTCACTATGGAAAGATATCTGCGCTCTCTACTGCCTGTCAGTCCTGGAGCAGGGTGTCATTCTGTTTAACCAGGTAATTATTCTGGTGACTAACACTACTGAGCAGCTAGTCGCCAGATGGGTAATTATTTGTGGTGGTAGTTCTTCTTTAAAGGGTTACCAGATTTACTTGCGTAGCAGTCAGGTGTATGTGTATAATTACTGTGTGTAACAGAATCACTTACCTAGGTAGGAGTCCATCATACAGCAGTCAGGTTATCTATATAATTACTGTGTGTAACAGAATCACTTACCTAGGTAGGAGTCCATCACACAGCAGTCAGGTGTATGTGTATAATTACTGTGTGTAACAGAAGCACTTACCTAGGTAGGAGTCCATCACACAGCAGTCAGGTGTATCTATATAATTACTGTGTGTAACAGAAGGACTTACCTAGGTAGGAGTCCATCACACAGCAGTCAGGCGTATCTATATAATTACTGTGTGTAACAGAAGCACTTACCTAGGTAGGAGTCCATCATACAGCAGTCAGGTGTATCTATATAATTCGTGGATTTTCCTAACAATTGTGATGGAAAGTCAGAATTTTATTAAAGACACGGAGGCGAATATTATGCTATAATCCTTCTCCACTGCTCCACTCAGCAGCAAGAGAAACTTTATTGTTACAAACAGAGAAAAAAACAGAACTGAAAACATCATACTCCTCCCCCAGTTAACCACTCCCACAGTCTCTATAAAACTGGGATGCAGTCTTAATCACTTCCTCTTTCGTATGGAAGCGACCGAAGAACCTGATACATTGGAAACATCATTCAGGAACCTGGAACCGACAGCTGTCCTCACACCAAGCGGAACCAAAATACAAATATCCACCTGAAAGGAGAGGAGAAACAGTGAAAGGGGAGGGAACACTGGGAGGGATAATATTCGCCTCCGTGTCTTTAATAAAATTCTGACTTTCCATCACAATTGTTAGGAAAATCCACGAATTTTATGGCAAGCACGGAGGCTTCATATTATGCTAGTTTAAAGCTTGACAAACAAGTTGACAAGAATCAAGAGAAAAGGTTAACCGAAAGACCAGAAAAGTAGACAGACTATAAAACAATCACGAGGCAGCAGAGCCAAGGACTCAAACTCACTCTGAAAGGGAGAAAACCAAATAGACAAATCCATGTCAGTCAAACAACCACAAGATGACAAAACCATGGATTGCAGCTTACTCTGAAAGAAGAAAAAACCCAAATCATATCTATGATAGTCAAACACCTCTGAAAATATTCACAGCAAGAAGACCACCGCTGGCAAGACTGACCTCAAAAAGACGTCAAATACCCCAGAAAAAGAGACCCCTCTAGGGACCATGAGACCTGCCAGACAGAGACTCCACCGAAGCTAGAGGTACCAACACCCTGGAAGACACAGAAAGACCAGAGCAGAAAAGAAAAATCCCAATAGAAACCACACTGATCGCCACCCAGGCATCGAGTAAGATGAAGAATCACAAATAGCCAATCCGATCTGTCAACAGTAAACTCAAGGGAAGGAAATACAAGTTCAAACCTAATGAACAAACTCATGGAAAGGCCAACAGGCTGACCAGCACAGGGAAAAATAGATCAAAAAAGAATTACAAAGGAAAACTGTGGAACAAAACCAAACAGTAAGGAAAAGTCAAGTTCAAAACAGACCTACTTCACAGAGTAAAAGACACTAACAAAAACACAACGGATAGCCGACAGCGGCAAGTACTCCAATCCACAGGACTCAACACCAGTCTGAGAGATATCCAGGACACACAGCAGAGGCCTACCTCAGCCAAACTGAAACAGAAGAACACAAGACCGACAATCAGAATACAAGATGGAAGAAAATCAGCGGCAGGAAAAGCGGGAGAATCTGCCCCCCACTTTCCTGAGGGAAGAAAGAAAAAACCTTGAAAACAGTACCTTCAGAAACAGAAAGTAGTGAGGAAGTAAACATCCCCCAAACAAAAGTGTCCAGAAATGGCGGAATCAAGACACGGACACCACATGTGAGAGCACATGCCTCAACAAGCAACCCAGACGAAACAGGGAACAAGAGTAAGCACAACCAGATTGATTAAATCCGGACGATCTCTTCCACAAAGTATCTGCTTCTTTAGAAGAGGGTCAAAAAGTGAGAAATAAGCTGCACAAGAAAGTAAAGCTGACCATACTCGTCAGAGACAAGAGATCGGCCTCAACACATTAAGTCATATAGTTCATCAATATACAACTTCCTCTCAACTCCTCAGGATATAACTTCCACTGAAGGAGGGAATCTCATGTGTGGGAAATAAACCGCACAAGATAAGTAAGTAAAGTAAAGCTGTCCATACTTGATATAGGCAAACATTGGGCCAACACGCTAAATTACAAATTATCTATATGACTTCCTCCTGAGGAGGGGATCTCGTGCATGGGAACTAAGCCGCACAAAATCAAGCTGACCATAAGACATTGTGGGTATTTACTAAAGGAAGGCATTCCCAGACTAAGCAAGAATTGAGACGGGATGGCAGGACCCAATACCCATCAGAAAAGAACTGGCAGCACAGGAGTCAGGTTAAGCACCTGAAAGCTTCATTTACCTCAGCTGTATGTACTCCCTCCTGAGGTGAGGGTCATTTCCTCAGATGTATTTCCTCCTCCTGAGGTGAGGGTCATTTCCTCAGATGTATTTCCTCCTCCTGAGGTGAGGGTCATTTCCTCAGATGTATTTCCTCCTCCTGAGGTGAGGGTCAGGGTAGTGGGGCGGAGCCGCACCGTTCATAACCGCCTATAATCTGCGGAATCAAAGCAAGCTACAACCTGCGCCAACAAAAAATGCCTAATGCCAAAGAAAATTAATCTGGGACAGAAGTCTGCGTTGAGAAAAGAGGTCTCCTCCAGGACTGGCATAAACAGCAGTCTGAGGGACAGGTTATTCAGACATGATGGGGCATCATGTGAGTCAAAGCCGCAGGCACTGACTTAAAAAGGGGAAGGCAGCCATAGCAACCTACATCAAGATATGCCTTCCAAAAGGAGACATAAGGATCAATAGATATGTATAAATATAGAAATATGCACCCCGAGAGGAGGATAGAAGGATAATTAGACGTAAAGAAACATAAGTCCAGAAGAAAACAATAGGGACATAATAGGAAAATGGTCAACGTATCAAGCTAGATGAAACCAGGCCACAGAGCCAGAAGGGACTAATGATGACCAAGGGCCACAAAGCAACAACAGCAAAAACCCCCAGCACAGCAACAAACCAAGCCAAGGAGGTCCAGAGTAAAAAATACCATGAATATACAGACACTTAGAAGCAAACGGAATGAAAGAGACTCGATCAGCATGGTTTGGGTATCAATAAGGGCCAAAACAAAGCAAATATACCGTAATAAACACTGCAGTAAACTGCCACATAGGCACCTGTTAGATTTATATTCACAGCTGTATAATTCCACAGATGCAATGATTTATATATATATACACTGCTGTACAATTCCACAGATGCAGTGTTATATATATATATACACTGCTGTACAGTTCCACAGGTGCAGTGATCTATATGCACTGCTAAAAAATTTCACAGATGTAGTGATTTTATTGTATATACACTTCTGTATAATTCCACTTATGCAGTGATTTATATACACTGATGTATAATTCCACAGATGCAGTGATTTATATACACTGCTGTATAATTCCACAGATGGAAAGATTTATATACACTTCTGTATAATTCCACAGATGCAGTGATTTATATACACTGCTGTATAATCCACAGATGCAAAGATTTATAATTTCACAGATTCAGTGATTTGTATGCACTTCTGTGTAGTTCCACAGATTCAGAGATCTGTACACACTTCTGTGTAATTCCACAGATGCAATGATTTATACACACTGCTGAATAATTCCACAGAGTAATTGATTTGTACACACTTCCGTGCAATTCCACCGATTCAGTGATTTGTACACACCCCTGAATAATTCCAGATTCAGTGAATCATATACACTTCTGTGTAATTCCACAGATTTAGTGATATGTATACACTGCTGTGTAATTCCATACATTCAGTGATTTGTATACACTTTTGTGCAATTTCACAGATTCAGTGATTTATACACACCTCTGTGTAATTCCAGATTCAGTGAGTTATACACACCTCTGTGTAATTCCCCAGATTTTAGTGATTTGTATACACTTCTGTATAATTCCAGATTCAGTGAATCATATACTCTTCTGTGTAATTCCACAGATTTAGTGATATGTATACACTGCTGTGTAATTCCATACATTCAGTGATTTGTATGCACTTTTGTGCAATTCCACAGATTCAGATCTGTACACACCTCTGTGTAATTCCAGATTCAGTGATTTATATTAATTTCTGTGCAATTCCACAGATTTAGTGAGTTGTATACACTTCTGTGCAATTCCACAGATTTAGAGAGTTGTATACATTTCCGTGTAATTCCAGAATCAGAGATTTATATACACTTCTGTGTAATTCCAGAATCAGATTTGTACATACTTCTGTATAAGTAAGATGTCAGAATAAATGTAACAGATATACATACCCTGGTTAGGATCTAAACAACTGAATCAACCAAAGATATAGACCCTGATTAGGGTGAAGGCAGGTTCATAAAACAAAAAATATAGACTCATTCCAAAGATGGCACAGTCCTACAGACAGCAAACCCATAGGGTACAAAACAATATAGCTATGCAAGTCTATCACAAACACCAAGAAGCAAAAATAAGAGGCAACGAAAATAGGAAGGAAACATGACAAAACCACGATAAGTCAAGAGGCTTGCTAAAGCACTGAAAAACCCGCGAGGTGAGCGATCCACAAAATGGATGCCACCTCGTAGGTGCGTAGTGCCGCACTAAGAGCCCGGAGGGCAGAAAACTCATAAGAGCAACGGAGCGCCGAATCGCGCATGCGCAGTAATGCGGTCTGATGCCGGAGACTACAGGAGGCTGACCGGGCATGCTCAATGATGCGGACAGGCTCAACAAAGCAGCGCAAACGCGCCAAAACAGTAAGGGGGCAAACCAGGCCCCATAGTGAATAAACCAGGCCCCATAGTGAATAAAGGTGTAATCTTTAATAAAGAAGAAGCGGGGCCCGAAGTGCTGAACAGAGATGGGGCACCAGAAGGGCCGATGGACGGCTATAAAGTGTCTACCATAAAAGCACAAGTAGATACAACAGGTAAAAGTAGCGTAAATGGACAGTAGAAAATATGTCCACCTGAAGAGAAAAACAGAAGAGGTATAGAGTGGGTGACTGGAAGAATCCACAAAGCACACAAGGCACAAAATACCACAAACTGAAGATAGGAAAAATAGTTACAAAGGCAGAGAAAGGTACATTAACTTAGTACAGAAAATTAATGCACAATAAGCACATCAAACAGGATAACGAATACTTATGCAAATAGTAACATTAAGATATACCAGACCTGCACAAGTATAAAATAGAAAGCCAACAGAGTACAGGACATTAAAATGGAGAGTACTTATCTGAAGGGAGCAGCAAGAAAGAGGAAGTGATTAAGACTGCATCCCAGTTTTATAGAGACTGTGGGAGTGGTTAACTGGGGGAGGAGTATGATGTTTTCAGTTCTGTTTTTTTCTCTGTTTGTAACAATAAAGTTTCTCTTGCTGCTGAGTGGAGCAGTGGAGAAGGATTATAGCATAATATGAAGCCTCCGTGCTTGCCATAAAATTACTGTGTGTAACAGAAGCACTTACCTAGGTAGGAGTCCATCATACAGCAGTCAGGTGTATCTGTATAATTACTGTGTGTAACAGAAGCACTTACCTAGGTAGGAGTCCATCATACAGCAGTCAGATGTATCTATATAATAACTGTGTGTAACAGAAGCACTTACCTAGGTAGGAGTCCATCATACAGCAGTCAGGTGTATCTATATAATTACTGTGTGTAACAGAGGCACTTCCCTAGGTAGGAGTCCATCATACAGCAGTCAGGTGTATATATATAATTACTGTGTGTAACAGAAGCACTTACCTAGGTAGGAGTCCATCACACAGCAGTCAGGTATATCTATATAATTACTGCGTGTAACAGAAGGACTTACCTAGGTAGGAGTCCATCACACAGCAGTCAGGTATATCTATATAATTACTGTGTGTAACAGAAGCACTTACCTAGGTAGGAGTCCATCACACAGCAGTCAGGTGTATCTATATAATTACTGTGTGTAACAGAAGGACTTACCTAGGTAGGAGTCCATCACACAGCAGTCAGGTGTATCTATATAATTACTGTGTGTAACAGAAGGACTTACCTAGGTAGGAGTCCATCACACAGCAGTCAGGTGTATCTATATAATTACTGTGTCTAACAGAACTACTTACCTAGGTAGGAGTCCATCACACAGCAGTCAAGTGTATCTATATTATTACTGTGTGTAACAGAAGCACTTACCTAAGTAGGAGTCCATCACACAGCAGTCAGATGTATGTATATAATTACTGTGTGTAACAGAAGGACTTACCTAGGTAGGGGTCCATCATACAGCAGTCAGGTGTATCTGTATAATTACTGTGTGTAACAGAAGCACTTACCTAGGTAGGAGTCCATCACACAGCAGTCAGGTGTATCTATATAATTACTGCGTGTAACAGAAGCACTTACCTAGGTAGGAGTCCATCATACAGCAGTCATGTGTATCTGTATAATTACTGTGTGTAACAGAAGCACTTACCTAGGTAGGAGTCCATCACACAGCAGTCAGGTGTATCTATATAATTACTGCGTGTAACAGAAGCACTTACCTAGGTAGGAGTCCATCATACAGCAGTCATGTGTATCTGTATAATTACTGTGTGTAACAGAAGCACTTACCCAGGTAGGAGTCCATCACACAGCAGTCATGTGTATCTATATAATTACTGCGTGTAACAGAAGCACTTACCTAGGTAGGAGTCCATCATACAGCAGTCAGGTGTATCTGTATAATTACTGTGTGTAACAGAAGCACTTACCCAGGTAGGAGTCCATCACACAGCAGTCAGGTGTATCTATATAATTACTGTGTGTAACAAGCACTTACCTAGGTAGGAGTCCATCATACAGCAGTCAGGTGTATGTATATAATTACTGTGTGTAACAAGCACTTACCTAGGTAGGAGTCCATCACACAGCAGTCAGGCGTATCTATATAATTACTGTGTGTAACAGAAGGACTTACCTAGGTAGGAGTCCATCACACAGCAGTCAGGCATATCTATATAATTACTGTGTGTAACAGAAGCGCTTACCTAGGTAGGAGTCCATCATACAGCAGTCAGGTGTATCTATATAATTACTGTGTGTAACAGAACCACTTACCTAGGTAGGAGTCCATCATACAGCAGTCAGGTGTATCTGTATAATTACTGTGTGTAACAGAAGCACTTACCTAGATAGGAGTCCATCATACAGCAGTCAGGTATAACTATATAATTACTGTGTGTAACAGAAGCACTTACCTAGGTAGGAGTCCATCACACAGCAGTCAGGTGTCTCTATATAATTAATGTGTGTAACAGAAGCACTTACCTAGGTAGGAGTCCATCACACAGCAGTCAGGTGCATCTATATAATTACTGTGTGTAACAGAAGCACTTACCTAGGTAGGAGTCCATCACACAGCAGTCAGGTGTATCTATATAATTACTGCGTGTAACAGAAGCACTTACCTAGGTAGGAGTCCATCATACAGCAGTCAGGTGTATCTATATAATTACTGTGTGTAACAGAAGCGCTTACCTAGGTAGGAGTCCATCACACAGCAGTCAGGTGTATCTATATAATTACTGTGTGTAACAGAAGTACTTACCTAGGTAGGAGTCCATCATACAGCAGTCAGGTGTATCTATATAATTACTGTGTGTAACAGAAGCACTTACCTAGGTAGGAGTCCATCACACAGCAGTCAGGTGTATCTATATAATTACTGTGTGTAACAGAAGCACTTACCTAGGTAGGAGTCCATCATACAGCAGTCAGGGATATCTATATAATTACTGTGTGTAACAGAAGCACTTACCTAGGTAGGAGTCCATCATACAGCAGTCAGGGATATATCTATATAATTACTGTGTGTAACAGAAGCACTTACCTAGGTAGGAGTCCATCATACAGCAGTCAGGCGTATCTATATAATTACTGTGTGTAACAGAAGCACTTACCTAGGTAGAAGTCCATCATACAGCAGTCAGGCGTATCTATATAATTACTGTGTGTAACAGAAGTACTTACCTAGGTAGGAGTCCATCACACAGCAGTCAGGTGTATCTATATAATTACTGTGTGTAACAGAAGCACTTACCTAGGTAGGAGTCCATCACACAGCAGTCAAGTGTATCTATATAATTACTGTGTGTAACAGAAGTACTTACCTAGGTAGGAGTCCATCATACAGCAGTCAAGTGTATCTATATAATTACTGTGTGTAACAGAAGCACTTACCTAGGTAGGAGTCCATCATACAGCAGTCAGGTATAACTATATAATTACTGTGTGTAACAGAAGCACTTACCTAGGTAGGAGTCCATCACACAGCAGTCAGGTGTCTCTATATAATTACTGTGTGTAACAGAAGCACTTACCTAGGTAGGAGTCCATCACACAGCAGTCAGGTGCATCTATATAATTACTGTGTGTAACAGAAGCACTTACCTAGGTAGGAGTCCATCACACAGCAGTCAGGTGTATCTATATAATTACTGTGTGTAACAGAAGCACTTACCTAGGTAGGAGTCCATCATACAGCAGTCAGGCGTATCTATATAATTACTGTGTGTAACAGAAGCACTTACCTAGGTAGGAGTCCATCATACAGCAGTCAGGCGTATCTATATAATTACTGTGTGTAACAGAAGTACTTACCTAGGTAGGAGTCCATCACACAGCAGTCAGGCGTATCTATATAATTACTGTGTGTAACAGAAGCACTTACCTAGGTAGGAGTCCATCACACAGCAGTCAAGTGTATCTATATAATTACTGTGTGTAACAGAAGTACTTACCTAGGTAGGAGTCCATCATACAGCAGTCAAGTGTATCTATATAATTACTGTGTGTAACAGAAGCACTTACCTAGGTAGGAGTCCATCATACAGCAGTCAGGTATAACTATATAATTACTGTGTGTAACAGAAGCACTTACCTAGGTAGGAGTCCATCACACAGCAGTCAGGTGTCTCTATATAATTACTGTGTGTAACAGAAGCACTTACCTAGGTAGGAGTCCATCACACAGCAGTCAGGTGCATCTATATAATTACTGTGTGTAACAGAAGCACTTACCTAGGTAGGAGTCCATCACACAGCAGTCAGGTGTATCTATATAATTACTGTGTGTAACAGAAGCGCTTACCTAGGTAGGAGTCCATCATACAGCAGTCAGGTGTATCTATATAATTACTGTGTGTAACAGAAGCGCTTACCTAGGTAGGAGTCCATCACACAGCAGTCAGGTGTATCTATATAATTACTGTGTGTAACAGAAGTACTTACCTAGGTAGGAGTCCATCATACAGCAGTCAGGTGTATCTATATAATTACTGTGTGTAACAGAAGCACTTACCTAGGTAGGAGTCCATCACACAGCAGTCAGGTGTATCTATATAATTACTGTGTGTAACAGAAGCACTTACCTAGGTAGGAGTCCATCATACAGCAGTCAGGGATATCTATATAATTACTGTGTGTAACAGAAGCACTTACCTAGGTAGGAGTCCATCATACAGCAGTCAGGGATATCTATATAATTACTGTGTGTAACAGAAGCACTTACCTAGGTAGGAGTCCATCATACAGCAGTCAGGCGTATCTATATAATTACTGTGTGTAACAGAAGTACTTACCTAGGTAGGAGTCCATCATACAGCAGTCAGGGATATCTATATAATTACTGTGTGTAACAGAAGCACTTACCTAGGTAGGAGTCCATCATACAGCAGTCAGGTGTATCTATATAATTACTGTGTGTAACAGAAGCACTTACCTAGGTAGGAGTCCATCACACAGCAGTCAGGTGTCTATATAATTACTGTGTGTAACAGAAGCACTTACCTAGGTAGGAGTCCATCATACAGCAGTCAGGTATATCTATATAATTACTGTGTGTAACAGAAGCACTTACCTAGGTAGGAGTCCATCACACAGCAGTCAGGTGTATATCTATATAATTACTGTGTGTAACAGAAGCACTTACCTAGGTAGGAGTCCATCACACAGCAGTCAGGTGTCTCTATATAATTACTGTGTGTAACAGAAGCACTTACCTAGTTAGGAGTCCATCATACAGCAGTCAAGTGTATCTATATAGTTACTGTGTATAACAGAAGCATTTACTATGTAGGCGTTTATCATACAGCAGCCGGGTATATCTGCAAAACAAAAACAAAACAAAAAAGCGTGCACACTCAACATAAAAGTATAAAAAAAATGATTACGACCCCTTCTCCATATCACTCTTTAGGTGTGTATTTTCCTGAGAGGCTATTATGTGGTAAATGCTGATCTGGTATAGACCCCAGTATGGTCACTAAATCTCCACAATCTCACATGTAAGAAATGAAGCAAACATGCAGGAAACACTTCTAAGTGTAGTATCAATGAAGGAACCACAACCAAGACTCAGCCTAATATGAGTGGGGTACTCGCGTGGTTTAGAGACAAAGCACTGTCTCTAGTGGTAGATAACGTGTCCTGGAATAGGCCTCCTGGTTAGGCACACCTCTGTATCAGATCCTGTAAATAGATCCTCCAGATGCATTCAAAAATAATGTAGTAAAAAAAATCGCTCCTAATAGAGAATAGTAAAAAAAAAAAAAAAAAAAAAAAAAGCTTTAATAGAAAAATAAAACCATAAAATAGAGATGCATATATGCAAAATCTATATAGTACAAATACAGTAAGAGAAATACCCTTCGCGTTTTGTAACAGAAATGTTGCTCATTCTTATATGCTGGCACTCGTGCGCTTGCTCTTGTCAACCCTTTGCTCTCACCGGCCAGTCTGCTCTCACTCTTTGTCAATGGCCTGCTCTGGCCGGCCGGTCCGCTTTCGTCAACTGCACGCTCTCTTTATAGCGTTCACTCTATATGTATTCTTTACCTGGTTCCTAAAACTACTAGTTGGCTCCAAATATTTTTATACGCCCTGAGGTTTCTTTTAGGAATAGCTTAGCGTTAATGTTTAGTCTTTCTATCTGCCAGTGCTACACTGTCTTTACTTTGTAATCCGTTATTTCATTGGATAACTGGCAAAATGATCGTTCTGAGGGAATCCATTGACCTTCTTAGCCAATTACGGCTACAGCTGAGCGCTGTGGTGGTCTGCACCGGATCAGGGGGTCGGTTAAAGAAGTGTATTTGTTCTTTGTTTTCTCATCCCTTCAGACCACAGCAAGCTGCAGCTGTTCTCACCCAGGATTTTAAAGCCAATTTGCAGGAATAAAGGCAACTAATAGTTTATGTATATTCCCCTACATCTTCTATTTTAAACGTATTCTAGGCAAGTAGATACTGTACCTGATGTGTATGGTACAATAGTTGGTAATATTGTGTTGCTTACACGGCCTGTGTTTTTAGGCCTTTCTCTGTGTAGACTACATGTGATGCTGTTTTTATTGGCTGAGTAGATTTAAAGTGCAAGCTTTCAAGACAACTTAGATGTCTTCTTCAGGAATGTTATAGAATGAGCGCTGAATACCAATGTATATAATATGTATTTTTGTTATGTATTAACATAATATGTAAAACAAAGAATCTCACAGTTCCTGATTACTTTGGATTCCACTGCAGGTGACAATGTTGTCACCAGTCTCTGTATTCAGTAGTTAACAGTCTGCAATAAACCCATCTCCCAGCATACAATGCAGTGTTTTGTGTAACGATGACTGGACAGTTCTGCCTGGATTAGCTTCTGTTAAATACTGTCCTTTATCCCCTTAACGACCGGCCGACTGGCACCGCGCATCGAGTTAAGGACGGCTGAGCATTATTCCCCCCCCCCCAGTTCCGGACTCCCCGAACGGCGTGCAGCCACGGGGGGAGCCCGGAGCTCCGTGACGGTCGTAGTGCGTCATGGGTCGTTCAGTCAGATCGACCCTTGACGCACTATGACCGTTAAGGGGTTAATAATAATCATCCTGCCACTAATTCTAATACACATCACACAATTATTATTGAATTAAGGACCACAGGAGTGTGCAACACCTTGCTTCAAAATGCGTTGGGTACCAGAAATGCAAGATGTTGCACGGTTCACTAAAAACAAATAACAAACTGAGTTTTGTGATTGCTAATGAAAATGATCACATCGTAATAATACTAATTTATTACTTTTTCTTTGTGTCACAGGTGCTGGAGAATCTGGCAAAAGCACAATTGTCAAACAGATGAGGATTCTGCACGTGAACGGATTTAACGCAGAGTAAGTGACCTGCGCTGTACCTTCTGTCACCAGTTATATTCGATGCGCTCGAAAATAGCGTTGTCTCACACAGGCTGTTCCCAGTGGGGCCATATGCACAAGGTGAAAGTGGAGCCGTTCTGGTGTAATCTGTTGATATAAATTGGGCATTCAACCCCTGAAGTGCTAGAGAGGTCTCCCAACATGATGAGCTGGCAAAGCAATGCATTGGATATCTTTCTGGCGCTCAGATTTAAAGGCTTTAAAGGGATAGTAATACTTGCAAATTACTAATCCCCATATTGTAGCTTTGTTAAAAAGAAACTTATTGCCCCCAGTGTCATCTCTCACCCTTATGGTCTGAGCGATGATAGCGCTCAAAGTTCCCCCCTCCCCTAACTGAACGCTGACTGCAGGGATATCCGGTACTACTTGCATCAGGTGGCTCTGCAGCGTTGCCGAGATAGCGTTTATGAAATAAATGAATCTTTCACTAAAATGGTCTTCTACGTGTGCTTGCAAACCAAGCACACAAAGAAGACCATTTTAGTGAAAGATTTATTTTTTATAAACGCAGTCTCGGCTCAGCTACAGAGCCGCCTGATGCACATAAACGTTCAGTCAGGGAAGGGGGAGGGAGGGGGGAACTTTGAGCGCTATCATCTCTCAGAACATAAGGGTTTGAGAGGTGACACTGGGGGCAATAAGTTTCTTTTTAACAAAGCTACAATATGGGGATTAGTAATTTGCAACTATTACTATCCCTTTAACCCTTTAAGTGCCAGAGGGGTACGCAACACATTGCAAAGCAATGTGTTTCGTACCCCTCTGGCACTCGAAGGGTTAAGCCCAATTTAAATCAGTGGGTATTTTGATTGGTCCCCTGCGGCAGGAGTAGTCCATTTCTGGACCTGCAGCTGCTGGGGACTGCAAATCCCATCATCCCCAACCAACTGAGAATTCTAGTCTCCTCCAACAGCTAGCGCTCCATCGTTGTACTACCCCTCTCTATGGTGCCCACTTTTCTTTGTGCATATATCCTTATATATTGTGTTCTGTTGTCTCTTATAACTCTTGTACAACATTATGGCTTCAAGTTGGTGCTTTATCAATAAATGATGATAGTGGACCTTCTGTAGGAGTTAATTCTCAAGGTTCGTCCTTGGAACGCACCAAGAGGTAAAGTTTTCAGTGCTTCCTGATTAACAGGCGAGTAATCGGTGACTTGGCTATTGTGATTGTTCCGCCTGTGATTAATTAGGAATATCCATAAAAGCTGTCCTTTTGGGCTGTCCGCGGGGGCCAGGCCTGAGATCCCTGATCTATAGTTGTACCAGTGCTGCTGTCCGTGGAAGTTGAGACTAAAATCTGGGGGGGAAAAATGGCTCCTGCTTTTGTTCTTCCATAGCGGCAAGCCTCCTGTGCTGTTTAACCCTTTGGTGGAGATGGATGCAGAGTATTGCTCAGCAATCCGCCTGGCCACCGGTGTGATAAGTTGTAGCAGTTTCATATGATGGATAATTTTGCATTTTTTTTGTTTTTTAAATTGTGTTTAACCATTTGAGTGCCAGTGCATTGCTTTGCAATGCGTTGTGTACCCCTCTGGCACTCAAAGGGTTAAAGGAACAGTAACTACTTTAATGACAAAATACAGGCATTTCACTGCTTTTTCTGCTAGGAGATTATTCATTCAAAAGTGATTACAGCTCAGATGTGTGTACTTTTTAAATCAAACCATACCACCTTACGACTAGAGTACAAATACATTAACCACGGCCAGAAGGTTGTGGAACGCATTGTGATTAAATGTTGTACAGCCCCCTGGTCATTTAAAGGGTTAAAAAAAAAAAAAATTGAGCTGCAGTAACTTTTAAAAAGAAATCGCCTACTAGAAGGGGTTTCCGTTTTTATTCAGCAGGAGACTTCCTGCAACATGTTTTCAGAAAAAAGTGCCGTTCCTTTAAGTCAATATATTTTAGGTCTCTGGTACCAGAAAGGCAGTGTTTACAGATGGTGTCCTGGAGAACAGGTTATTTGCGTATAAAACACCAGTACACGTTTAGGTGAAACCGATATTTATGTAGAAAACCCTTTGCTCCACACTCTTGTTCAGTGACTTTACCAGCCATATTAACCCTTTCACGCACACAGGTTGATGCTCTAAGAGCAGTGTTGCTATTTTGGTGTGCGTCATAGGGAACGAATAAAAACTTGATTTAATTGGGGCTTTTAACCCCGTGAATGCTAAAGAGGCATCCATTGCATTGAAAAGCAGTGGGTTTGAGTTCCCTTCAGCATTCAAGGGAACTGTTCCCTAGGAAGAAGCGGCTCTTAAAGGGATAGTAATGTTTAGGTGTTACAGGAAGATCGATTCTACTATATCCATTTGTATAACAATGTGTAGCTTTAAAACCATCCATAACTTTGCCGTTTTCATTTTATTCTATAATAAAGTGTCCCCCCTCCTGCCCCTTTTCCATATGTCATGAATCTTCCCAAAAGATCAGCAAACCGGTCTGGATAGATCGTGACGAGGGACAGTCTTCTTTCATCTTAAGAAAAACCCGCTCTCCTTCATCAAGGGGCTGTGTTTTCTTTATTCTGATGAAAGATTGTCCCTCACTGTGTCACGGTTACCCAGTGAAGTTCAGGAGTCAGTACGGTTTAGTTAATGCAGTTTATTAACAAATGACATACAGTATATATATAATAAGAATAAGCACAGGGTAATAGCCAGCAAGCCTGCTATCTGAAATAATAGGTTGCAATGCTAAACCACTGTGCTGGAGACTAGGCCTTAGCCACTGGAAGTCTCGGCTGGAACCAGGAACAGGAACCCAGGATTTTGATCCGAAGAGGAATAGGGTCTGACTCAGCCTGCAGTCAGATATGCGAGTCTACCAGAGCCCCAGGCCCACACTATATTGGGTGTCTGATCACCAAGTGAAAAGATGAAAGAATAGTCAGACAGAGCCACCAGTCAGCACCCGAGGGGGTAGTCAGACAAGCCGGGTCATACACAGATCAGGTAGTCAGCCAGAGCCACAAGTCTGCACCAGATTGGATGTCCACTATTAGGGGTTAGGGAAAAGAATAGTCATACAAAGCCACAGGTCAGCACTAGAATGGATGGAAGATTAGCCAGGTCATACACGGAGACCAATGCAACAGAACTGCTTTGAACAACAACGCAAGGGCATCTGAGTCAGGCCTCAGTCTGCCCTTTAAACCCCTTCACAGGAAGTAGGTAGGAGGAGCAGCTCAGAGGGAGGAAGTAGGTAGGAGGAGACTACAGGAAGCAAACAGATAACACAGAGACCTACAGCATGCTAGAAGCCTCGCGTCTGTAATGATGCTGAAGTCAAGGTAAGTTGTAACACACTGTTATCTGTACAGTCCACTGATTCGTGACATATGGAAAAGGGGCGAAGGAGGGGACACTTTTTATTATAGAACAAAAGGAAAGTGGAAAAGTTATGGACGGTTATAAATATACGCATCTTTATATAAATGTATGTAGAAGAATTGGTCTCACTATAATACCTAAACATTGCTATTCCTTTAATTTAATTTAGTCACTTACCTAGTTATGTGTCCATCTGACAGAGTTATAAAATGTAAAGGTGCCCTGGAACTTCATGGGTCCAGTGAGCAAGAAAAGATCGAGAACCTCTTGATTAGGCGATGGAGCTGTAGGCAGCATTGTGTTGCAATGCATTGGATATGCGTGCCACTCAAATGGTTAATTAATAGCTGTCTAAAGACTTTAACCCTTTGAGTGCCAGAGTGGTACGGAATGCATGGCTTTGCAATGCATTCCGTACCACTCTGGCACTCAAAGGGTTAAGAATCTGAGTGGTCCATAGAGTTAAACCCCCCTGTGTACCAGCCTGAGCACTGTAGTGAGGTCTTGTGTAGTTGGCATTGCCAATATGGAAAAATATTTGCTTGAATTCAGTACACATCTCTTTAACCATTTCAGTGTCAGGATGGATGTTGCAAGGCATTGGGTCTGCCACTGACACTCAAGGTCAGGACGTCACTGTATGTAACACCAGGATGATACAGACGTCGGCAAGACTTTTGCTTCGTTGTGTGTTTATGATGTCTCTTGCACTTAAGTGGTTAAAAGAAGCCATTAAAATGTTATTGGGAGGAGGGAGGGAAGGATAACCATAATATTGCAGTTCTTTTTGCTGAATAAAACTGATACTTCCAGTGCTGGGAGATTTTTCTATCAAAAGTTATTGCCGCTCAAACTTTTTACTATATGAATTCACACTGCAGTGTTCTGTTCTGCACTGCTGCTCAGACTTGTTAGTATATTAGTCACACTGCAGTGTTCTGTTCTGCACTGCTGCTCAGACTTGTTACTATATTAGTCACACTGCAGTGTTCTGTTCTGCACTACTGCTCTGACTTGTTAGTATATTAGTCACACTGCAGTGTTCTGTTCTGCACTGCTGCTCAGACTTGTTACTATATTAGTCGCACTGCAGTGTTCTGTTCTGCACTGCTGCTCAGCCTTGTTACTATATTAGTCACACTGCAGTGTCCTGTTCTGCACTGCTGCTCAGACTTGTTACTATATTAGTCACACTGCAGTGCTCTGTTCTGCAGTGCTGCTCAGACTTGTTACTGTATTAGTCACACTGCAGTGGTCTGTTCTGCACTGCTGCTCAGACTTGTTAGTATATTAGTCACACTGCAGTGCTCTGTTCTGCACTGCTGCTCAGACTTGTTACTATATTAGTCACACTGCAGTGCTCTGTTCTGCAGTGCTGCTCAGACTTGTTACTGTATTAGTCACACTACTGTGCTCCGTTCTGCACTGCTGCTCAGACTTGTTACTGTATTAGTCACACTGCAGTGTTCTGTTCTGCACTGCTGCTCAGACTTGTTACTATATTAGTCACACTGCTGTGCTCTGTTCTGCACTGCTGCTCAGACTTCTTACTGTATTAGTCACACTGCAGTGTTCTGTTCTGCACTGCTGCTCAGACTTGTTACTATATTAGTCACACTGCAGTGCTCTGTTCTGCACTACTGCTCAGACTTGTTAGTATATTAGTCACCCTGCAGTGTTCTGTTCTGCACTGCTGCTCAGACTTGTTACTATATTAGTCACACTGCAGTGTTCTGTTCTGCACTGCTGCTCAGACTTGTTACTATGTTAGTCACACTGCAGTGTTCTGTTCTGCACTGCTGCTCAGACTTGTTACTATATTAGTCACCCTGCAGTGTTCTGTTCTGCACTGCTGCTCAGACTTGTTACTATATTAGTCACACTGCAGTGTTCTGTTCTGCACTGCTGCTCAGACTTGTTACTATATTAGTCACACTGCAGTGCTCTGTTCTGCTGCTCAGACTTGTTACTATATTAGTCACACTGCAGTGCTCTGTTCTGCTCAGACTTGTTACTATATTAGTCACACTGCAGTGTTCTGTTCTGCACTGCCGCTCAGACTTGTTACTATATTAGTCACACTGCAGTGCTCTGTTCTGCACTACTGCTCAGACTTGTTAGTATATTAGTCACACTGCAGTGCTCTGTTCTGCACTGCTGCTCAGACTTGTTAGTATATTAGTCACACTGCAGTGCTCTGTTCTGCACTGCTGCTCAGACTTGTTAGTATATTAGTCACACTGCAGTGCTCTGTTCTGCACTGCTGCTCAGACTTGTTAGTATATTAGTCACACTGCAGTGTTCTGTTCTGCACTGCTGCTCAGACTTGTTACTATATGAATTCACACTGCAGTGCTCTGTTCTGCACTGCTGCTCAGACTTGTTAGTATATTAGTCACACTGCAGTGCTCTGTTCTGCACTGCCGCTCAGACTTGTTACTATATTAGTCACACTGCAGTGCTCTATTCTGCACTGCTGCTCATACTTGTTACTATATTAGTCACACTGCAGTGCTCTGTTCTGCACTGCTGCTCAGACTTGTTACTGTATGAATTCACACTGCAGTGCTCTGTTCTGCACTGCTGCTCAGACTTGTTACTATATTAGTCACACTGCAGTGCTCTGTTCTGCACTGCTGCTCAGACTTGTTACTGTATGAATTCACACTGCAGTGCTCTGTTCTGCACTGCTGCTCATACTTGTTACTATATTAGTCACACTGCAGTGTTCTGTTCTGCACTGCTGCTCAGACTTGTTAGTATATTAGTCACACTGCAGTGTTCTGTTCTGCACTGCTGCTCAGACTTGTTAGTATATTAGTCACACTGCAGTGCTCTGTTCTGCACTGCTGCTCATACTTGTTACTATATTAGTCACACTGCAGTGTTCTGTTCTGCACTGCTGCTCAGACTTGTTACTATATTAGTCACACTGCAGTGTTCTGTTGTGCACTGCTGCTCAGACTTGTTACTATATTAGTCACACTGCAGTGTTCTGTTCTGCACTGCTGCTCAGACTTGTTACTATATTAGTCACACTGCAGTGCTCTGTTCTGCACTGCTGCTCAGACTTGTTACTATATTAGTCGCACTGTAGTGCTCTGTTCTGCACTGCCGCTCAGACTTGTTACTGTATTAGTCACACTGCAGTGTTCTGTTCTGCACTGCTGCTCAGACTTGTTAGTATATTAGTCACCCTGCAGTGTTCTGTTCTGCACTGCTGCTCAGACTTGTTACTATATTAGTCACACTGCAGTGTTCTGTTCTGCTGCTCAGACTTGTTACTATATTAGTCACACTGCAGTGCTCTGTTCTGCTGCTCAGACTTGTTACTATATTAGTCACACTGCAGTGTTCTGTTCTGCTGCTCAGACTTGTTAGTATATTAGTCACACTGCAGTGCTCTGTTCTGCTGCTCAGACTTGTTACTATATTAGTCACACTACAGTGTTCTGTTCTGCACTGCTGATCAGACTTGTTACTATATTAGTCACACTGCAGTGCTCTGTTCTGCAGTGCTGCTCAGACTTGTTACTATATTAGTCACACTGCAGTGTTCTGTTCTGCACTGCTGCTCAGACTTGTTACTATATTAGTCACACTGCAGTGTTCTGTTCTGCAGTGCTGCTCAGACTTGTTACTATATTAGTCACACTGCAGTGTTCTGTTCTGCACTGCTGCTCAGACTTGTTACTATATTAGTCACACTGCAGTGCTCTGTTCTGCAGTGCTGCTCAGACTTGTTACTATATTAGTCACACTGCAGTGTTCTGTTCTGCACTGCTGCTCAGACTTGTTACTATATTAGTCACACTGCAGTGCTCTGTTCTGCTGCTCAGACTTGTTAGTATATTAGTCACACTGCAGTGCTCTGTTCTGCACTGCTGCTCAGACTTGTTACTATATTCGTCACACTGCAGTGTTCTGTTCTGCACTGCTGCTCAGACTTGTTACTATATTAGTCACACTGCAGTGCTCTGTTCTGCTGCTCAGACTTGTTAGTATATTAGTCACACTGCAGTGCTCTGTTCTGCTGCTCAGACTTGTTACTATATTAGTCACACTGCAGTGCTCTGTTCTGCACTGCTGCTCAGACTTGTTACTATATTAGTCACACTGCAGTGTTCTGTTCTGCACTGCTGCTCAGACTGGTTACTATATTAGTCACACTGCAGTGTTCTGTTCTGCAGTGCTGCTCAGACTTGTTACTATATTAGTCACACTGCAGTGTTCTGTTCTGCACTGCTGCTCAGACTTGTTGCTATATTAGTCACACTACAGTGTTCTGTTCTGCAGTGCTGCTCAGACTTGTTACTATATTAGTCACACTGCAGTGTTCTGTTCTGCACTGCTGCTCAGACTTGTTACTATATTAGTCACACTGCAGTGTTCTGTTCTGCACTGCTGCTCAGACTTGTTAGTATATTAGTCACACTGCAGTGCTCTGTTCTGCACTGCTGCTCAGACTTGTTAGTATATTAGTCACACTGCAGTGTTCTGTTCTGCACTGCTGCTCAGACTTGTTGCTATATTAGTCACACTGCAGTGCTCTGTTCTGCTGCTCAGACTTGTTAGTATATTAGTCACACTGCAGTGCTCTGTTCTGCACTGCTGCTCAGACTTGTTACTATATGAATTCACACTGCAGTGCTCTGTTCTGCACTGCTGCTCAGACTTGTTACTGTATGAATTCACACTGCAGTGTTCTGTTCTGCACTGCTGCTCAAACTGGTTACTATATTAGTCACACTGCAGTGTTCTGTTCTGCACTGCTGCTCAGACTGGTTACTATATTAGTCACACTGCAGTGTTCTGTTCTGCACTGCTGCTCAGACTTGTTACTATATTAGTCACACTGCAGTGTTCTGTTCTGCACTGCTGCTCAGACTTGTTGCTATATTAGTCACACTACAGTGTTCTGTTCTGCAGTGCTGCTCAGACTTGTTACTATATTAGTCACACTGCAGTGTTCTGTTCTGCACTGCTGCTCAGACTTGTTACTATATTAGTCACACTGCAGTGTTCTGTTCTGCACTGCTGCTCAGACTTGTTACTATATTAGTCACACTGCAGTGCTCTGTTCTGCACTGCTGCTCAGACTTGTTAGTATATTAGTCACACTGCAGTGTTCTGTTCTGCACTGCTGCTCAGACTTGTTACTATATTAGTCACACTGCAGTGCTCTGTTCTGCTGCTCAGACTTGTTAGTATATTAGTCACACTGCAGTGCTCTGTTCTGCACTGCTGCTCAGACTTGTTACTATATGAATTCACACTGCAGTGCTCTGTTCTGCACTGCTGCTCAGACTTGTTACTGTATGGATTCACACTGTAGTGTTCTGTTCTGCACTGCTGCTCAGACTTGTTACTATATTAGTCACACTGCAGTGTTCTGTTCTGCACTGCTGCTCAGACTTGTTACTATATTAGTCACACTGCAGTGTTCTGTTCTGCAGTGCTGCTCAGACTTGTTACTATATTAGTCACACTGCAGTGTTCTGTTCTGCACTGCTGCTCAGACTTGTTACTATATTAGTCACACTGCAGTGCTCTGTTCTGCTGCTCAGACTTGTTACTATATTAGTCACACTGTAGTGTTCTGTTCTGCAGTGCTGCTCAGACTTGTTACTATATTAGTCACACTGCAGTGCTCTGTTCTGAACTGCTGCTCAGACTTGTTAGTATATTAGTCACACTGCAGTGTTCTGTTCTGCACTGCTGCTCAGACTTGTTACTATATTAGTCACACTGTAGTGTTCTGTTCTGCACTGCTGCTCAGACTTGTTACTATATTAGTCACACTGCAGTGTTCTGTTCTGCACTGCCGCTCAGACTTGTTACTATATTAGTCACACTGCAGTGCTCTGTTCTGCACTGCTGCTCAGACTTGTTAGTATATTAGTCACACTGCAGTGCTCTGTTCTGCACTGCCGCTCAGACTTGTTACTATATTAGTCACACTGCAGTGTTCTGTTCTGCACTGCTGATCAGACTTGTTACTATATTAGTCACACTGCAGTGTTCTGTTCTGCACTGCTGCTCAGACTTGTTACTATATGAATTCACACTGCAGTGTTCTGTTCTGCACTGCTGCTCAGACTTGTTACTATATTAGTCACACTGCAGTGTTCTGTTCTGCACTGCTGCTCAGACTTGTTACTATATTAGTCACACTGCAGTGTTCTGTTCTGCACTGCTGCTCAGACTTGTTACTATATTAGTCACACTGCAGTGTTCTGTTCTGCACTGCTGCCCAGACTTGTTACTACATTAGTCACACTGCAGTGCTCTGTTCTGCACTGCTGCCCAGACTTGTTACTATATTAGTCACACTGCAGTGTTCTGTTCTGCACTGCTGCTCAGACTTGTTACTATGTTAGTCACACTGCAGTGTTCTGTTATGCACTGCTGCTCAGACTTGTTAGTATATTAGTCACACTGCAGTGTTCTGTTCTGCACTGCTGCTCAGACTTGTTACTATATTAGTCACACTGCAGTGCTCTGTTCTGCAGTGCTGCTCAGACTTGTTACTATATTAGTCACACTGCAGTGCTCTGTTCTGCACTGCTGCTCAGACTTGTTAGTATATTAGTCACACTGCAGTGTTCTGTTCTGCACTGCTACTCAGACTTGTTAGTTTATTAGTCACACTGCAGTGCTCTGTTCTGCACTGCTGCTCAGACTTGTTACTATATTAGTCACACTGCAGTGTTCTGTTCTGCACTGCTGCTCAGACTTGTTACTGTATTAGTCACACTGCAGTGTTCTGTTCTGCACTGCTGCTCAGACTTGTTACTATATTAGTCGCACTGCAGTGTTCTGTTCTTCACTGCTGCTCAGACTTGTTACTATATTAGTCACACTGTAGTGCTCTGTTCTGCACTGCTGCTCAGACTTGTTACTATATTAGTCGCACTGCAGTGTTCTGTTCTTCACTGCTGCTCAGACTTGTTACTATATTAGTCACACTGCAGTGTTCTGTTCTGCACTGCTGCTCAGACTTGTTACTATATTAGTCACACTGCAGTGTTCTGTTCTGCACTGCTGCTCAGAGTTGTTACTATATTAGTCACACTGCAGTGTTCTGTTCTGCACTGCTGCTCATACTTGTTACTATATTAGTCACACTGCAGTGTTCTGTTCTTCACTGCTGCTCAGACGTGTTACTATATTAGTCACACTGCAGTGTTCTGTTCTGCACTGCTGCTCAGACTTGTTACTATATTAGTCACACTGCAGTGTTCTGTTCTGCACTGCTGATCAGACTTGTTACTATATTAGTCACACTGCAGTGTTCTGTTCTGCTGCTCAGACTTGTTAGTTTATTAGTCACACTGCAGTGTTCTGTTCTGCACTGCTGCTCAGACTTGTTAGTATATTAATCACACTGCAGTGTTCTGTTCTGCACTGCTGTTCAGACTTGTTAGTATATTAGTTGCACTGCAGTGTTCTGTTCTGCACTGCTGCTCAGACTTGTTAGTATATTAATCACACTGCAGTGTTCTGTTCTGCACTGCTGCTCAGACGTGTTACTATATTAGTCACACTGCAGTGCTCTGTTCTGCTGCTCAGACTTGTTAGTTTATTAGTCGCACTGCAGTGTTCTGTTCTGCTTATCAGACTTGTTAGTATATTAGTCACACTGCAGTGTTCTGTTCTGCACTGCTGCTCATACTTGTTACTATATTAGTCACACTGCAGTGTTCTGTTCTGCACTGCTGCTCAGACTTGTTACTATATTAGTCACACTGCAGTGTCCTGTTCTGCACTGCTGCTCAGACTTGTTACTATATTAGTCGCACTGCAGTGTTCTGTTCTGCACTGCTGCTCAGACTTGTTACTATATTAGTCGCACTGCAGTGTTCTGTTCTGCACTGCTGCTCAGACTTGTTAGTATATTAGTCACACTGCAGTGCTCTGTTCTGCACTGCTGCTCAGACTTGTTACTATATTAGTCACACTGCAGTGCTCTGTTCTGCACTGCTGCTCAGACTTGTTAGTATATTAGTCACACTGCAGTGCTCTGTTCTGCACTGCTGCTCAGACTTGTTAGTATATTAGTCACACTGCAGTGTTCTGTTCTGCACTGCTGCTCAGACTTGTTAGTATATTAGTCACACTGCAGTGTTCTGTTCTGCAATGCTGCTCAGACTTGTTACTATATTAGTCACACTGCAGTGTTCTGTTCTGCACTGCTGCTCAGACTTGTTACTATATTAGTCACACTGCAGTGCTCTGTTCTGCTGCTCAGACTTTTTACTATATTAGTCACACTGCAGTGCTCTGTTCTTCACTGCTGCTCAGACTTGTTACTATAGTAGTCACACTGCAGTGTTCTGTTCTGCACTGCTGCTCAGACTTGTTACTATAGTAGTCACACTGCAGTGTTCTGTTCTGCACTGCTGCTCAGACTTGTTAGTATATTAGTCACACTGCAGTGCTCTGTTCTGCACTGCTGCTCAGACTTGTTACTATATTAGTCACACTGCAGTGCTCTGTTCTGCACTGCTGCTCAGACTTGTTAGTATATTAGTCACACTGCAGTGTTTTGTTCTGCACTGCTTCTCAGACTTGTTACTATATTAGTCACACTGCAGTGCTCTGTTCTGCTGCTCAGACTTGTTGCTATATTAGTCACACTGCAGTGTTCTGTTCTGCAGTGCTGCTCAGACTTGTTAGTATATTAGTCACACTCCAGTGTTCTGTTCTGCAATGCTGCTCAGACTTGTTACTATATTAGTCACACTGCAGTGTTCTGTTCTGCACTGCTGCTCAGACTTGTTACTATATTAGTCACACTGCAGTGTTCTGTTCTGCAGTGCTGCTCAGACTTGTTACTATATTAGTCACACTGCAGTGTTCTGTTCTGCAGTGCTGCTCAGACTTGTTACTATATTAGTCACACTGCAGTGCTCTGTTCTGCTGCTCAGACTTGTTACTATATTAGTCACACTGCAGTGCTCTGTTCTGCACTGCTGCTCATACTTGTTACTATATTAGTCACACTGCAGTGCTCTGTTCTGCACTGCTGCTCAGACTTGTTACTTTATTAGTCACACTGTAGTGCTCTGTTCTGCACTGCTGCTCAGACTTTACTATATTAGTCACACTGCAGTGTTCTGTTCAATGGCAGGCTTTATTTTCAACCTGAAGTGGGCAGTGTTACACGTTGCTCTGCAATGAGTTGCACACCTCTCTAGAACGCGTATTGTTAAAGTGGACCTTTCACCTTAATTCAAGTTCACATATTTGAAAACTGCAATAAAAATTCCTGTGTGTCATGTTACCCAAAAGTCCAGCAAATGTACGGTTATTTCTGTGAAAGTGATCAGTTCCTGGTACAGCACAGAGCTTCATTAGCATATAACACCTCACTAAAACGTTCATTAGCATATGATACATCACTGAAAATGATTAATTAGCATATGACGTGTCACTGAAACATTAAAAATTCATTAGCATATGAGACATCATTGAAAATGATTAATTAGCATATGAAACACAATTGATTTGCTTAATTAGCATATGAAACATCACTTATACAACACGCACCACAATTAGCGGACATTGGCATATGATAGAAGCGTGAATATCTCCTGACCTGTACTTTTGCTGCTCTTTTGGATAAAACATGATGCGTAGTAGATAAGGCTGAAAAAATTCACTTGTCCATCAAGTCCAGCCCATGCCCAAAACACCCCTGCTGATCCAGAGGAAGGGAAAAAAAGCCCTCTGGAGCCATTTCCAATCTAGTCGTGCGTGTGTGTGGATTATTCCTTCCTGAATCCAACTGGTAGTCAAATTGTTCCCCAGATCAATATCCTATCTGAATTGAAGCCACCTGTCATAATTGTCAGTATTATTCTGTGCTAGATAGGTATGCATTGCTTTTTTGAATGCAGTTGCATTATCTGCAAGCACACATCCCGAGGCAAAGAATTCCATAGCCTTACCGCCCTTACTGTAAAGAATCCCTGCCTTAGTTTTAGTCGAAAGCGGCTTTCCTCAAATCTTAATGGATGACCTCTTGTCCGGTTTTAATACAGTTTTAAAATATGCAGACTTGAAGGTGAAAATTTCACTTTAAAGGATCAGTAAAGTTATATTATGAAAAACGTTTTTAGGCCTTTCTGCGTAACAGTTTATTTCACTGCTTAGAGTTGCTTTGTTCAAAAGTACTTGCAGTTCAAACTGTCACAGAGTGGCAGAGCTGTTCTTGTTGGATTCTGTGGAGAACTGCATCCTTTGACTTGACCTCACCCACACGAGTCAGTAGAATAACTGACTGCACACAAGGTGCAATGTCTGATCACTAGGGGGCACTGTTGCTGTTTCAGCTATAATCACTTGTTAATGAAATTGCTTCCGGAAGTGAAAATGCCCTTGAAACCTTACCTTATGGGCTGTTGTTTTTAACAAGTTCTCTTCCCTTTTAAATATTTTCCTGAACGTTCTCCACTTCTAATCTAGAAGTGTAATAATTATGGAGGGATTAACCCTTTTGAATGCCATAGCCTTAAGTATACAAATAATTTTATTATCCTTATTAAGTCTGGCGTTAGTTAGAACTCAAAGTGCTTTCACGACTCACTGGCAGACAACGGAAGACATCTTGCCGGAAGGAATCTGTACGCCTGCACTGTCTGTCCCTGTCTCCTCAATGATTGGCAAGGGGGAGTTGCATTGTACCTTAAGGTACGGACAGCACGGACACACAGATGCCTCTACAGCAAGACGTCTGACGGTCGGTCTCCAAAGAACTTTGATTTCTAAATACTGCTGAACTTAATAAGAATTATAAATGGATTTATATGCTTAACACTATGGTAAACATTAACTGGGGGGAACTTTTATATGCACAGTAGTTCCTCTTTATTTTTTGTCCATTTAAAGGAGGATAAACTTCTTGTAATAACCCCCCTCCACACACACACACACACACACACACACACACACACACACACACACACACACACACACACACTCTCCATTAACTTTGTATGGTGAGAAAACCCTTATGGCCCATGTGAATGTTGCCCTGGTGCCTTTGTCCAGTCCTGGAAATCAGGTCTGTGGAGGCAGAGATGATGGCTGCAGGCAGTTTTTCCCAGACTGAAGCAGGCAGAGGGCCTGATCTTATCTGTTTAACAACCCAAGGAGTGAGTAAGGTATTACAAAGCATTGCATTGCATTGCAGACCCCTGTGGTCTTTTAAAAGGTTAAATGGATAGTAATACTTTGTTTTATCTTTATTTTATTTTATAGGCATTAAAAAAACATGAACGATATAAGTCTTATTTCTCAAACCTTTATGGTTTGAGAGATATTCACAAGCAAAGTGTCCCCTCACTGACCAAAACTGTCAATTCTGCCATCTAGCTGTCAGATTTGGAATCCGGTCCGTGGATCGGCCGTGGCTCAACAGCAGAGCCGAGATCGTGAGATATAAGAACTACTTCATTTGAATAGTCTACAAAGTGTGCCTGGTTTGTAAGCACACTTTTTAGACCCTTCCAATGAAATAGTTATTTTTATATCTTGCGATCTTGGCTCTACTAAAGAGCCACCGGTTGATCTGTGGACCGGATTCCAAATCTGACAGCTAGATGGCAGACTTGACCGTTTTGGTCAGTAAAGGGAAACTTTGCTTGTGAATATCTCTCAAACCATAAAGGTTTGAGAGATAAGACTTATATCATTCTTCATGTTTTTTTAATGCCTACAAGATAAAATAAAGATAAAACGAAGTATTACTATCCCTTTAAGATTACCACGTACAGTGAGCAGAGTTTGAAGTCCTGTGGTCTTCCTAACAGCAGTAATGTCCGCCTCCATGGGCATGACGTCTTGGGCTGAGTAAAGACACACAGACGAGATTCCTAGGGGCCGTTAAGATTTTATGACCTTATTATGGTAAGTGGAAGTTATGTCCCAGTCATGTTTCGTAGCTTCCTAGGTGTGTTAATCATTGCTAGTGTCCTAGGAGTGTCTCACAGTGATCTGTGTGTATCGTGACACTCCCCTCCTGTTCTGTCTCCTGCAGATTGATGTCCGCTCTATGTAGATATGACGTTGGACTTTTATTTATTATTTTTTTTTTCAGTCTCCAGGTGACAAACCTGAGAGTAATTCTTCAGGTTGTGACGTTGGACCTGCATTTTATTGGCTCTGTTTAGTGCACCGAACCAATTTACTTGCCTTGTCTGTAAGGGATTGTCCCGTGCCAGCGCTGCACAGACTGGGGCAGGGCTGGAAAATGCTTGTGGCCTTGTGTGTAAAGTTAGTGTGGTGCAGGGCTGGAGCGAACCAGCGGCACAGATCGTACAATATAATCCTCAGATTCTCGTTGATTTAATTGGGGCTTTTAACACATTGTATAAGATGTGGTAGAGCGATGTGCTGGAGGTCTCTAGAATTTAAGGGGTTAAAATATCATCAATTTATATCGAGGAGTAAATATTTGTCCCTAATAGTGAAATTTATTTGCCTAAGAATAAAGATATACAGTGTGTTGTGTAAAAGCGCTCTCGCACACAAGCACCCACGCACAAACACGCACGCACGCATGCACATACGTGCACACGCACATGTACACACGTATATCCAAGACGTCTGTCCACTACCACGGTCTGCTTTTGTTTCCGCATTTCCGAAAAACTAATTAGTTTGACAGAATACACAGTATTTTTCAAACAAAAATGCATAATTTTCACTAAAAAAGTAAAAAAAAAAAATCTTTGTTCATCCTGAAAATCAAAAATTCTCAATATTTGGTATGACCACTGTTTGCCTTAATGACTGCGTTAACTCTGTCTGTCATTGATTCTACAATTTTGTGCAGAATTTTACAATCCACATTATTCCAGCCTCCTTTAGAGAATCTTGGATAATATCTAGAGCCGTTAGTGTTTTCTCCCTTTTCTATTGTTCCCAAAAGTGTTTGTGGGGTTGAGGTCCGGTGTTTGCGGTGGGAAAGTCGTGCAGATTAGCATTCCTTGCTCTTCCTTGGAATTCAGATACGCCTGTTACAACTACCATGTATGTTTAGGATTGTTGTCCTGACGGAAAATGAATCCTCTTCCACACAACTTTAAAGGGATAGTAATGTTTCATAATAAAAGCAGCTCTAATTAATCATCATCATAGTATTTGGACCATGGAGAGTGGTATTTCAATTCTGTCAGAGTTGTAGTTCAAGAGTAATTCAATGACAAAGTATCCCCCTCCCGCCCCTTTTACTGATGTAACACTGCTCAGCCGGATCAAAAGGGAGGTGCCCAGGTAGACTGCAGAGAGGGACAATCTTCAATTAAGATAAGGGGAAAAACCTGAAAAACTTGTCAAGGGGGGCAGGTGCAATATCACAGTGGCCTGAAATTGTATAGTGGCACTGTTGCTACATGATCCTATGGACACCTCTGATCCCCGGGACTATAAATCTCCATAGGATGGTGTAGCAACAGCGCCACTGTACAATTTCAGGCCACTGTGATATTGCACCTAAAAATTCAACTTTGAAAATTAATAACTTTTGAATGAAACACCTTTCAGCAGTGGGAGTACTCTTGTTTTACTCAGGGGGAAAAACCCTACAACATATATATATATATATATTTTTTTTTTTACATTTTAAGTATTACTATCCCTTTAACCCCCTACATACCCCTCTCTCTCTCTCTCTCTCTCTGTCTCATGCACAGAGACAATCACATCCACTCCTGCAGTTTGAAGGAAGCTGGTTTGTGGTGACTGTAAAAGGTATGTGATGGGGAGGGAAGGCAGTTGGAGGGAGGCGGATGGATGAGGCGCAGAGCGGGAGCAGTGACACGTGATGGGGTAAGAGCGGGGCACTTGAGGAGTTTAAAGCGATGCAGCGAAGAGAACAGGGTGGCCGCTCTCATTGACTGCATTGCCAGGTACTTGAGGAGATGGAGGTGATGATGCGAAGTGGATGGTGAGGCAAAGGTTCGGGTGAGCGGAGAAGCCACTGGCCACCCCCCTGGCCAATCCCGTTAAACTCGCGGCCCCTGGCAATTGAGTGTGGTGAGGACTAAGTCTGCTATCCTGCTGCCCCAGGCCATGGCTGACTGCAAACTGTTTCCACATATAAACGTTCTGTATCAGATCTTGGCACATCCTGGGCACCAGGTCGCCATGGTAACTAGAAATCGGGACCTGGTGCCCATAAACTTGCCCTGTATGTAAAACTTGCTCTACACTGCAGGTCAAGTTTTACCATTACGAAATATGCATGATTGCTGCAGTTACCATGGGAGCGATCCTGTATAAAACCCCCCAAAATACACATAGTACGGGGTGTCTTAATCCTGTGATATGCACGGCTTAAAAAGGAGAGGGAAAAAAAAAAGAAAATTTAGATCTCGTGTGGGGCATAGCGACCCCTTCTGATCCCCCCCCCCACCTTGCCATTGATCCCCTATTTAATCACGAGAGCCCAAGTTGACTAGGCAGATCCTCAAGACCCCCATGATGCGAGGCTTTGAAGGTCCTCCAACTCAACCCAGACAGCTGTAGAACTCCGGGATGAAGAGGAATGCAGTGATCACTTCCCTGGTCATCGCATTGATCCCCTGTCCTACTGGATAACAGATCGGTGCCAGGGGGCATCAGGACATACACTGCAATGCTTTGGAGATCTCTCTGGCACTCGGAGTTTAAAAGGACTTTTAGACCCCTTGAATGCTAGAGAGAACACCTTTTAGGTGGTAAAAGCACCATTTGCATTATTTGGAATTATACGTTGTCCCATATGGTGAAGCCGCCTTTACGTTATACGTATGGCCCAGTGTACTTTTCCATGCAGATGGCAGAGCCCTGTATAGTGCCACTTGTTAGGATGGTCAGTTTAATTGTGCTGCACGGTCCCTCCCCTGGGAAAGTTGTAATATTTGATCCCATGCGGAGTCCAGGTGCTCGTTCCTACAGCAGTGAGAGCTGACAGAAGATTCGGCTTGTTCCGCTCCTGCGAGTGAATCCTCCATGTCCCGCGTATTTACACGCCCCATGGAAACGGCTATTTAAGGCGGCTGAAAACATCTAAAAGGAAATGCTGTTGATTTGAAAACAAATTATATGACACGAGGTCCCTACAGGTCACTGAGATTGAAGGGATTTGTGATGGGACAATCCAACATCGATTTTGCACAAACTGTAATCCTTTCTGTGGTTTGTGGTAGATTGTTTAACCCCTTAAGTGGCAGAGAAGTCTTGCATTCCAAAGCAGTGTGTGTGTGGAGTCCTCTTTGGCATCCAAGAGTTGAAATGAGGGATCGATAGCTAAGGGGCGCTCCGTTCCTTAAAAGAAGCACCCAACACCTGAACATGAAATTGGTTTATATACCTCTTAAATATAATTTACTTGCATCTGTGGAAAACAAATATTAAATACAATTCTGAATGCTTTTTAAATTCATATGCGAACTATCCTATTGAGTCATCATTCAGTAACGTTGTTTGTAATGAGAGAGAAGAGTTGATGCAGTTACTTATTGAGATTAAAGCGGAACTTTCATCAAAACCTGTAAAAAGGTTGCGATCAGGTCACGTCCTTTTAGAATACAAGAGCAATGAGCATTAACCCCTTAGTGACCGGCCGCGTACGTGGCTGGCACTTAACGCCTGACGAACGTGGTTTTTTTTTTGTTTTGTTTTTCTTTCCATTTTATTAAATTACTTCTAGAACGTGCACGTACGTCCTCTGTCCACCTGGGACTTTCGCTCGGGACATACATGTACGTCCTCTGGTGGTAGGGGGTTAAGGCGGAACATTCATCAAATTGAATTGTACCCCAAATCCTTATTAACAGTGATATGCACCCCAAATCCTTATTAAAGGGGAACTACCACCCCGCAAAAACTTTCTTGATTAAGTTGTCATCTGGCGACTAGCTGCTTAGTAGCGCTAGTTGCCAGAAATATTACCTGGTTTAAAAGATTTACGATTTATTCAGAGGCTGACAGTAGCAGGAAGCACGGACATCTTTCCATGGTGACGTCCGCGTGCCTGCGCTGTCAGTCCCTTTTGGAGCCGGCCGGCTCCTAGCAACGCCTCCTAGACCTGGATGGGACTGACGGCGCAGGCGCACGGACGTCACTATGACAAGATGTCCGTTCTTCCTGCTGCTGTCAGCCTCCGAATAAGTTGAAAATCTTTTAAACCAGGTAATATTTCTGGCGACTAGCGCTACTAAGCAGCTAGTCGCTCGATGAAGACTTAATCAAGATAAAGTTTTTGCGGGGTGGTTGTTCCCCTTTAACATAGCAATACACATATACATATTTATTATGTTGTAGAAGTCCGGCAATACTGAGAAATACAGCTTGTTCGGCAGGCATCAGCGGCAGGGATCTTGCTGTAGAAGCTCTGTGTGCCTGCGCTGTCAGTCCTTCCGGCACCTTCCTGGGACAGACAGTGCAGACTCACAGATGCATTTTCTGCAAGATGTCTGTGCTGTGACCTGCTGATGCCTGCCAATGAGTTGTATTTCTCAATAATGCAGCACTTGTTCATCATAATAAAAGTATGGATATGCGTATAAGGATTTGGGGGGCAATTTAATTTTGATGAAAGTTCCGCTTTAATGTATAGAACTACACATCATTTCTGTTGCTATTGTGTAAAACCTTTTGCGTGCCAGAGAGTTAGTTCAAGCATACGGGTTACAGATCAGGATATTTTACACCTTTTTAGGGCTGCGTGTGATTTTATGTTTCACCTGTTTAATGCTTTATGCACCCCTGATATCCACAGTGTGATTCCTTTATCCGCAGTGTGATTCCTTTATCCGCAGTGTGATTCCATGTGATTCCTTTATCCACAGTGTGATTCCTTTATCCGCAGTGGGATTCCTTTATCCGCAGTGTGATTCCATGCGATTCCTTTATCCGCAGTGTGATTCCTTTATCCGCAGTGGGATTCCATGCAATTCCTTTATCCGCAGTGGGATTCCTTTATCCGCAGTGGGATTCCTTTATCCGCAGTGTGATTCCATGCGATTCCTTTATCCGCAGTGGGATTCCTTTATCCGCAGTGGGATTCCTTTATCCGCAGTGGGATTCCATGCGATTCCTTTATCCGCAGTGGGATTCCATGCGATTCCTTTATCCGCAGTGGGATTCCTTTATCCGCAGTGGGATTCCTTTATCCGCAGTGGGATTCCATGCAATTCCTTTATCCGCAGTGGGATTCCTTTATCCGCAGTGGGATTCCTTTATCCGCAGTGTGATTCCATGCGATTCCTTTATCCGCAGTGGGATTCCTTTATCCGCAGTGGGATTCCTTTATCCGCAGTGGGATTCCATGCGATTCCTTTATCCGCAGTGGGATTCCATGCGATTCCTTTATCCGCAGTGGGATTCCTTTATCCGCAGTGGGATTCCTTTATCCGCAGTGGGATTCCTTTATCCGCAGTGGGATTCCTTTATCCGCACTGTGATTCCTTTATCCGCAGTGTGATTCCTTTATCCGCAGTGTGATTCCTTTTTCTTCTTTCAGGATAGGATGTTTTTTTTTTGTACCATAAGAAATTACATTTGGGTGCCCCTCCCATTTATGGAAACGCTCTACATGTGATGTTTTTCTGGCTGTTTTGGCAGTTAAGGGGTTAACACTGCAAGTTGTACCTTAGGTTTTTGTGACTTTATTTTAATGAGTTTGTGCAGGAAATGAGCAGCAACCCCCCCAGTCTGCAGCAGGGACAGGAGCATTCCACTGTGCTTTTAAAGTGAAACTTTCACCTTAATTAAAGTTTCCATATTTGAAAACAGCATTAAAAACTATATATGTCATATATATGCTAATGTGCGCTAATTGTGGAACCTGTGCGGTACCAGTGACATGTTCATATGCTAATGAAGCCTTTTCAGTGATATGTCATATGGTAATGAAAGTTTCAGTGATGTTTCATATGATAATGAAGCTCTGTGCAGTACCAGGAAATATTCACTTTGCTCAGAAATAAGTGTGAATATCTCCTTAGCTGTACATCTGCTGCACTTTTGGATAAATGGCATATAGACAGTTTTTAATGCAATTTTGAAATATGCAAACTTGAATTAAGGTTCCACTTTAAAGGGACAGTAATGTCCCAAAAAATTGATTTACAGTTATGTAAAGTTTAAAATATTAATCAAATTGCTTCAACTCCTATCTCTCAAATTGCAACGGTTTGAGAGATATAGGAATTCAAAGTTTCCCCCCTCTTCTACTGACGTCACCGTCTAGCTGACATGACAGCAGGAGATGCCGGTCTGGGGACCAACAGGCGGCTCTGCAGCAGAGTCGAAATCGTGTTACTTAAAAAGAATTCATTGGAAAGATATACAAAGTGCGCTTGCAAACCAGGCAGACTTCTTAGACCTTACCAATTAATTAATTAATTTTAAGTAATACGATCTGGGCTCTGCTGCAGAACCTTCTCAAGTCGTACGACTCGATTCTCCTGCTGTCGGCTTTACAGCTGATATCAGGAGAAGAGGAGGGAGCGGGGAATCCCTATATCTCTCAAACCATAGCGGTTCGAGAGAGAGAGTTTGAAGTGATTTGATTAACATTTTAAACTCTACATAACTGTAAAAACAAATTTGGGGACATTACTGTCCCTTTAACTCTTTGAATGCCAAGGAGGTAGTCAACGCATTGTTGCAATGCATAGGATACTTTCCTGGCACTCAGAGGGTTAAAGATGGGTTTTAAAGGGGGATTGTTCTGTAGCAGCTGATAAGTCATTATTGATGCATGAAAATTGTATGTGATTAAGAGAACCCGAAACACACCGCGCCAACAAAACCTCTCTAACGCTCTCATCCCCGGTATTCACTTGTACACGGATGATGGAACGTCATACAGTGACTACTGTTTATGCCATGTAACTGCAGATAGAAGCAATATTCACGTGATATTTGTGTTTTCCAGTTTATTTTTTTTGCCGGCGCCATAGCGCATCGGTGGAATAAAGTTGCGGTATACCGCGGTGTGCTGTATCGTGCAGTAAAATAAATAAGAAAAAAAACTGCCCGTGTAAACACCTCCATGGAAACGTCAGACTTCTACACAGGGATTCTTGTGAACCCAGCCTGATTGTCAGTCCTGTGAATTATGTTCCATGTTGTTCAGCAGGGGCCATCTTGGTACTGAGAACCATTTATATGGAATTGGGTAGTAAGAGAGGAAGCGCCTTGTGTCAGACGTTGTGCTTTCCCCCCGACGTGTGCGTGCTGTGACGGATAAGGCTGTTCATGGTGTTCGTGCTCATTGTGAGCTGCTGGATTGCACTGAGCGGAGTCTTAAAGTGAAAGTAAACCGATCCGCTTGTGAGGAGACTGTAGATGTTGCTGACAGCTGGATATGGTCTCTTGCACGTGGAAAGGGAGCTCTATTAACCCTTGCGTTGTGTACCCCTCTGGCGCTCAAAGGGTTAATTCTGATAGTGTTGCCTATCTGTTTAGATGGCTAAGTCCATATATAACTTTATTTTTAAAAGCGTAGATGGATGAAAGCACTCGCGTTTAAAGAGTGTATTGCCTGAGTGCTTGAAAAGGCACAAAAAGTATTGTAGAGAAGGAAATTCAAGCACTCACAGGACTTTCTCACAAGGAAAAACAAGTTTAATCAAATTGTATGTCAACGTTTCGGCCAGATCCTGAGGAAGGCCAGCTGTGCTTGACATACAATTTGATTAAACTTGTTTTTCCTTGGGAGAAAGTCCTGTGAGTGCTTGAATTTCCTTCTCTACAATAATATAAATATAAATATATATATATATATATATATATATATATATATATATATATATATATATATATATTATATATATATATATAAATAAATATAATCTCCATATACAATAGTGACTGGTGTATGCCGTAAAATTGGGCACGCCGTGCACTTAGGGAACCCACTGGACAAAAAAATGAACCCTTTGAGTCAGATGAGGTATCCAGCACATTAGATGCTCCTTTGTCGCTCAAAAGGGTTAAAAATAATAATAATTATTAATTGCACTAGGCACACGTTTTAGACCATTCCAATGAAGGGATTCCGTGTAAGTAATGAGATCTCGGCACTTCTCAAGCGCCAGCGTGTCGACCGACACAGATCTCCTGCTGACAGCTTTACAGCTGTCAGTAGGAGAAATCAAAATTTAAACGCCTGTATCTCTTAAACCATAGCGGTTTGAGAGATACTTTTTTTTGCATTTAGATCAGCTTTTTAAGCTCTTCTAAATGCAAAAAAAGTTTTTTTCAGACATTATTAATACTTTAAAGGGATAGTAATACTTCAGTATTACAAATCCCTATAATAAAGCCCTTGCAAAAAGAAACATTTTGCCCCCGGTGTCATCGCTCAAACCTTTATGGTTTGAGAGATGATCGCTTCTAAAGTTGCCCTCTCCCTCCCCCTTCCCCGTAGTCAGCATTGTAGCTGACTCAGGGAAATCCGGTCAGAGATCATCAGGCGGCTCTGCAGCAGAGCCGCGATCTCGTTAACTTAAAAAAAAAAAAACTTTAACTAAAATGGTCTTCTACGTGTGCTTGCAAACCAAGCACACGTAGAAGACCATTTCAGTGAAAGTTTTTTTTTTTTTTAGTTAACGCGATCCGGCTGTGCTGGAGAGCCACCTGAAAGTCGTACGACTCTGTTCCCTGCAGTCAGCTAAAATGCTGACTACGGGGAAGGGGGAGGGAGAGGGAAACTTTAGAAGTGATTATCTCTCGTACCATAAAGGTCTGAGAGATGACACTGGGGGCAAAACGTTTCTTTTTACAAGGGATTTAATATAAGGATTTGTAATACTGAAGTATTACTATCCCTTTAACTACACCTGGCTGGTTGGAAGAGACCACTTAATAAGGAGTGGGAGGGAGACGGGGTGTTTCTCCTGTGCTAAACACCACTATAGGGCCGTATGTTCAAAAGAAAAGGGAAATCTAAAAATTCTCATTGATTTTAAATGGTGATTTTCTAACGTTCTGCAGTTTTACTGGTGCATAGGTAGAAGTGTTTTGTTTATACAAAAAAATTAACCCTTTGAGTTAGATGAGGTATCCAACTCATTAGATGCTCCTTTGACCCTCAAAAGGGTTAAAAATAATAATTGATGTTTTAAGTTAACAGTTCCATTTTGAGGCCAATTCATGTAATATGCATTTATGTAGGAGTCCTTAGAACACTGGTCAGGTAGATCTTGTTTTGTGTAGTAATATTGATTCTGCGTTACGTAAGGGCAATGTGCCTTTTCTGGAGTACATCATGAATGAGGCACTTTGTAGAGTTTCCACTACCCAAATGTTGGACAACCTGTGGCTCTTAAAGCGGAACCTTCACTCGAATGAAAGTCCCCGCAAATCATGATTCACATATCAATACTAGTATTATCCTTAAGTCCGGCGTTATACAGAAATCCAACTTGATCCGAGACGCAGAGGCAGACATCTTGCCGAAGAGACATCTTTTGTTCCTGCGCTGTCCGTCCCCTCTCCTCCAGGATTGGTGAGTGGGAGTTGCATTGTACCTTAGAGGGGTAGTAATGTTTCACAAAAACAGCCGCTCCAATTAATCCTCATAGTATTTGAGCCATGGAGAGTATTATTTCAGTACTGTCAGAGTTGTAGTACAAGAATAATTGAATGATAAAGTATCCCCCTCCTGCCCCTTTTACCTAGTGTAACACTTCTCACCTCAGATGTGGAATCTGGTCTCTTTACCGGACAGGTCACAGCGAGGGACAATCTTCTTGCTGTGATCATAAGGAAAGCCCTGCCCCCCTTCACAGGTTTCAGGTTTTTCCTTATGCTCACTGAAGATTGTCCCTCTCTGTGATCCATCCGGACAGTCTTGCTGCTCTGTGGTGAGCAGTGTTACATCAGTAAAAGGGGTGGGAGGGGAATACTTTATCATTCAATTACTCTTGTACTACAACTCTGACAGTATTGATATAACACTCTCCATGGCCCAAATACTATGACGATTAATTGGAGCCGCTTTTATTGTGAAACATTACTATCTCTTTAAAGGTACAGGAAGGGATAACGGCACAGGTGCACAGATTCCTTTGCAGCAAGATGTCTGCCTGTGCATCTGGGAACGAGTTGGATTTATCAATAACGTCGGACTTATTCAGGATAATGCTAGTATTGATATGCGTATTGCTATGTGCATAACGATTTAGGGTGCGCTTTAATTTGAGTGAAAGTTCAGCTTTAACCCTTTGAGGTTTAGTCTAACGGCAGCTGGGATGTAACAGGTTGACCATAGATGACCTAGCCGCTAGTATCCGTTGCCAAATGCAGTGCTAGTTTGGCCACAAGCTGACATTGTTTTAGGTATTGAGCAATCCTGTCATTATCATTTTCTGATTAATTGCAGATGTATTGACATTGACACCTCCCAGATATGGGACTGAGCCCCTGTCACCCCCTGGGCTATACAGGGATATGTGTGTTTATTGTAGACATTTGGGCCTTGTTATCAAGAGAAACGGGTGCGGTTCTGGACCAGACCATAGGTATCCTTGGTGGGGATAGAAATTCCCTTTCATTTAAATAGTTGTTTAATCCCTGAATATGAGATGTCTCCAATAGATTGCAAAGCATTCAAGGGCTTAAAGTAATAGTAATGTTTCATAATAAAAGCAGCTCTAATTAATCATCATAGTATTTAGACTTTGGAGAGTGTTATTTCAGTTCTGTCAGAGTTGTAGTTCAAGAGTAATTCAATGACAAAGTATCCCCCTCCCTCCCCTTTTACTGATGTAACTGTTCAGCCAGATCAGAAGGGAGGTGCCCAGGTAGACTGCAGAGAGGGACAATCTTCAATTAAGATAAGGGAAAAACCTGAAACACTTGTCAAGGGGGGCAGGGCTTTCATTGTTCTCATAGGAAGAAGATTGTCCCCTGCTGTTATCTGTCTGGTCTATGGACTGCATTCCACATCTGAGAAGAGATGACTTACACTAGGTAAAAGGGATGGGAGGGGAAACTTTGCGTGAATATCTCATAAACCATAAAGGTTTGAGAGGTAAGACTTATATCATTCTTCGTGTTTTTTTAATGCCTACAAAATAAAATAAAGTTAAAACGAAGTATTACTATCCCTTTAAAAGTCCCAATAAATTAATTTAAATGTAGAGAATTTGTTGCATTTGGTTTACTCCAGAATTTCTCGATGAATAATTCTCTTCTATAAAAGTGGTACAACTGTATATCTACTATAAAATGAATGGCCGTGGTGGCTAAAGGAAGAATTTTGTTGCAGTAAGTGTACAAAAATTGTTGCAGTTTGTGTTTTAAGACCACAATTTGTACCCTTGATTTGTCCTCCACCAGATCATTCTCCTAATAGCAATACTGCTGGTCTGTGAGGAGTAGAAAATGTCAGCTTTCTTGGGGGTCACACATGTCGCTGAGAAGGCTCAAGTGTGACACTTCATTGCGGCTAGTAGGCAGGTATAAAACCCTACAAACGTCTTTATACACGTGGCACACGCAGTCCATTGCTGATCTTGAATTAGAACATTTCTTCCCCATTGTGTATCACAAACACCGACACACATATAGCTGCATCATGTTTGAGGAAGCCCCAAACTGGGGGGGGGGGGAGCCCCGTGGACGCCAAGTGCCAGCTGTGAGTGCGCGTGCTGGTCCTTAAGGGGTTATGCTTCAGTAATAGACCCGGAGATCTACTTGAAGTGCGGTCCTCCTCCATGCTGATAATGTGCGACGCAGAAAGGTGCTTCCAGGACCTTTCCATCAAGTACCACTGGCCACTTCTGTAAAAAAAATCTCTGCAAGGAATTGCAGTGCCTTCAATACATACATGAAAACATCTCTCTTAAATAAAATTATACATTACATTGTTTATAATGGAAATCGGATATTATCTGATTTCCATTATAAACAATGCAATATGTACTTGTATATAAGAGAGATGTTTTCATATTTATCTGTATAACATGCCTGAGGAAGAGACCTAAGAGGTCTTGAAAGCTTGCATCGTAAATCTGTTTACTTAGCCAATAAAAAGGTATCTACTTGACTAAATGTTTCCCTCCTAAATTCATTCATATCACAGTGTGTGGTAATGCAGGCCCCGCCTAGACAATAAGTACCATAAAGTGCCAGACGGTGGCTCCAACAAATGGAGACTCGTTTCTCAAAAGTGATTATATTTAGATTACAAATGGCAGCTTAGCATACATGCAGTCTTTACTTCTCTTTGACGTGAAGTAAATGTATCATAAGTTGGAGGTTCACTTTACACAAACCGTTTATTCCTATAGATATGTTTCGTGTTTAAACTGATGAATTAATTGAATTTGTTATTGTCTTTGGTGATCAGTAATGGACAGCTATTCATGATGATTGCACTTCTTGCTCTGGCCACAACTTACACGACTCATTGATATACAGTATATCCATTTTTAAGGCTGTTTTTGATCATAATTTGGCGCGTGAGTTTATACAGAAGCAAGAAGCTGAACCAGCGGCCGGAATTGCATTTTTCTAGGTATTAAGTCGGATCAAGTTGTCAAACATTTTTATATTTAATAGCAACAAATGGACAACACAAATAACCATTTCATTTTTAACTTAATTGGGCTGCGTCTCTTTGAAGACCAAGGCTTTGCAATGCGTCGGGTGGCCATCTGGCACTCAAAGGGTTAAAAATATGTAATATGGATTTTCCTGCTTCTTAATAGAAGATTGTGTTGCTTCAGTCCAGCATTATTACATCTCAAACCTGCATTTGTTTGTGCACTGTGTCCATGCCCTGCAGTTTTAGGATTCCGCCTGTACTCCGTGTAGAGTGCTGACAATAAAGCACTCCAAAAACTGGTGTGACAACAGCGCCACCCTGACAGGTCGTGGTAGTGCTGCACCCTACCAGTGCAATTTTCATCTTTAATAACTTTTAACCCTTTGAGTGCCAGAGGGGTACGCAACGTATTGCTGTGCAATGCGTTGCGTACCCCTCTGGCACTCAAAGGGTTAAATACATCTCTGGCACTCAAACGGTTAATATGGTTCATATCACCTTTAATTTTAGAGACCTCCAGGGCATTGCTTTGCAGTCTGTGGACACTTCTCCAGCATGCAAGGAGTTAAGCACCAATTGAGTCAATGGGAATCTGCATTTCTCGAAAATGCTACAGTCTTCCCTGAAATGGCTCCTCTCTTGTTTGATGACTATGGCCTGGAGACTCTAAACAACCTGAGGCCTTGTTCACAAGGCTAAAGAGGGGCAAACCAACTGCATCATGGGGGGAATGTCCTTTGAGTTAAATGGGACTTTTAATCCATTGAATGCCTAAGGTTTCCATAGTTTCTTTCCAATGTGTTGGGCATTCCTCTGGCACTCAAAGGGTTAAAAAAATTCCCAATGTAATTCAAACTAGATTTGGAAAGTTTGTGTGAGGCAGTGATGGTGTTCCCTGAACTATAACTATCCAGGTGTCGCTGTCTCCCTTGTTCCTTTTGTTTTATACAGGTTAAAGGGACCGTAATGTTCCAAGAAAAAAAAAAAAAAAAATTCCCAGTTTTGTAGAGTTTAAAATATTAATCAAATTGCTCCAAACCCTACCGCTATGGTTTGAGAGATATAGGGATTCAGAGTCCCCCCCCCCCCCTCCCGTCCTTCTGACGTCAGCTGTAAAGCTGACCGCAGGAGATTCAAGTCGTACGACTCGAGGAGGCTCTTCAGCAGAGCCGAGATCGCGTTTTTGCAAAAAAAGAAAAATCGTTAATTGGAAAGGTCTACAAATTGTGCCTGGTTTGCAAGCACACTTTGTAGACCTTTCAAATGAATTAATTCTTTTTAGGTAATGTGATATGGGCTGTCCCAGACCGGGATCTCCTGATGTCAGCTAGACGCTGACAGGAGAATGGGAGGGAGGGTGGAACTTTGAATCTCTGTCTCTCTCAAACCATAGCAGTTTGAGAGAGAGAGAGGGTTTGGAGCATATTGCTGATTATCTTAAGCTCTACAAAACTGGAAATATTTTTTTTGGGACATTAATGTCCTTCTAAGGGTTTTAGAGGTTTAGTCATTGGGGAATCTAATCTCAGTGAAGCTTTCTTCTCTGCCTTGTTCAAATAAAGCTGTGTGACGCCTTTAAGATGGAAGTTCTCATGGACGTGCTTGGAAAGGTCCTCTTAAAGGGATAGTAATACTTCATTTTAACTTTATTTTATTTTGTAGGCATTAAAAAAACATGAAGAATGATATAAGTCTTATCTCTCAAACATTTATGGTTTGAGAGATATTCACAAGCAAAGTTCCCCCTCCCGCCCCTTTTACCTAGTGTAAGCAATCTCTTCTCAGACGTGGAATGCAGTCCATAGACCAGACAGATAACAGCAGGGGACAATCTTCTTCCTATGAGAACAATGAAAGCCCTGCCCCCCTTGACAAGCTTTTCAGGTTTTTCCCTTATCTTAATTGAAGATTGTCCCTCTGCAGTCTACCTGGGCACCTCCCTTCTGCTCTGGCTGAAGAGTGTTACATCAGTAAAAGGAGCGGGAGGGGGACACTTTGTAATTGAATTACTCTTGAACTACAACTCTGACAGAACTGATATAACACTCTCCAAAGTCCAAATACTATGATGATTAATTAGAGCTGCTTTTATTATGAAACATTACTATCCTTTTAAACTTTATTTTTAATTAATAGACAAAGCTGTTTTGCAAGTGATAAGTCCGTTTTAACCCTGTGAATGCTGGAGTGATCTGATACATCGCTTTAGAGACCCCAGCATGCAAGCGTTTAAAGGGATTGCAATGTTTCACAATAAAAGCAGCTCTTAAACTGTACAAGAAAATCTTTAAATCGATTTTGAGTTATCTTTAAAGGAATAGTAATGTTTCACAAAAACCGCAACTTCAATTAATCTTCATAGTATTTGGGCCATGGAGAGTGTTATTTCACTACTGTCAGAGTTGTAGTACAATAGTAATTGAATGATAAATTATCCCCCTCCCGCTCCTTTTACTGATGTAACACTACTCACCTCAGAGGAGCAAGACTGTCCGGATGGATCTCAGAGAGGGTCAGTCTTCAGTGATCATAAGGAAAAACCTGTCAAGGGGGGCAGGGTTTTCATTGTTCTCACAGTCAGAAAATTTCTGTGATCTGTCCGTTCAAGCGACCAGTTTCCACATCTGAGGTGAGCAGTGTTACATCAGTAAAAGGGGCAGGAGGGGGATACTTTATCATTCAATTACTCTTGAACTACAACTCTGACAGTATTGAAATATCACTCTCCATGGTCCAAATACTATGCAGATTAATTGGAGCTGCTGTTTTTATGAAGCATTACTATTCCTTAAAGACAACTCAAAATCGATTTGAAGATTTTCTTGTACAGTTGGTTTGCCTGGAAATTGGCCCCCTCTATTTCCCGAATACGGCCCTTAACGCCAAGGCATTTGTATATATTTTCTTTGCACACAAAGGTCGCCGCCACCTGTAATGGACGTCTGCTGTTTTCTGTAAACACGGCTCTGTGAAATTGAAAAAAAAAAAGGGGGGTGGGGATCGGTTTCAGCTTAATTAAAAGCACAAGACTCTATCGTTCAGGTGACGAGACGCTGCGGGCCTGGAGTAACGGGGTTTTACTACCCGGCGTCTTTCTGTGTGCTGGAGAGGGGCCACTTTTTTTAGTGGTCCCCCTATGGGGTTAACCTTTTGAGTATCAGAGTGAGGTAGGCAGGGCATTGCTCAGCAAGGTGTTTCACACCTCCCTCTGACATTCAAAAAGGGGTTAACCCTTTCAGTGCCAGAGGGGTACGCAACACATTGCAAAGCAAGTACACATAGTAGACCGTTTCAATGAAGGGTTTCTTTTTCATTTCATTCTCTGCTGCAGAGCCGCAGGCTGGTCCCAGGACCGTATTCCCCTGCAGTCAGCTGGAGTGATAACTTCAGGGAAGGGGGAGGGAGGGGGGAACCTTGCGAGCGATTATCTCTCAAACCATAAAGGTGTTAGAGATTGCCCTGGGGGCAATTAATTTCATTTTTAATGCCTACAATATGGGGATTAGTAAATTTTAAGTTTTACTATCCCTATAAGTACCATATTCATTACCGCTATGACCACCAGAGAGGTATTATGTGTTGCATACCTCTCTGGAACTCAAATGGTTAATACCTAATAGTAATCATTCTGAACCAAACGACCACTTTATAGTGGACAAATGACATTTCCAGCTGATTAAAATGGGTTTTTAACCTCATTAATGCCAGATGTCTCCACGTATTGCTGTGGAATACATTGGAAACTTCTCTGGTATTCAAGGAGTTAAAATTTCAGTTAAATTAACCCCTTAGCAATGGCCGCGCATGCACACAGCCATCACTTAACGCCCACAAAACTTTTTTTTTTGGGGGGGGCATTTGATTCCGGACTCCCTGAACGGCGTGCAGCCGGAATTCCATGATGTACATGTACGTCCTTTGTCTTGTAGGGACATCACCTTGGGATGTACATGTACATCATGTGTTAAAGGGTTAAAGAAGTAGCTCATTATTCACCTCCTTACTTCTCATGTTAAAGGGGATGTTTGCTCCCTTCACAATTTTGCTTAAATCTTTTTCTTAGCAATGATAACTAATGGAAAGTGTGTCCTTAAAAAAAAAAAAAAAAAAAAAAAAAAAAAAAAATCCGCTCGTTTGGAAGATTAAAAGATAAATACAGCTCTGTACCATCTTCTGGCTGACCGGATCTGTACCGCAGTATGAGCTTCTATCCAGCCTCCTCTGATGAGGGAGCGTCTGTCTCTACGCTGGAGCAATCTCATTGGCGGAGAGTAATTTCTGGCCAATGAGAGCACTCCAGCTTAGAGAAAGAGGCCTCCGTCATCAGAGGAGGCTGGATAGAAGCTCATACTGCGGTACAGATCCGGTCAGCACTGTCTGCCAGAAGATGGTACAGAGCTGTATTTATCTTTTAATTTCTCCAAATGAGCATATATATATATATATATATATATATATATATATATATATATATATATAAAATAATATTATAAAGGATGCACTTTCCATTAGTTATCGTTGCATCAAAGCAGATAGGATATTGATCCGGGGAACTATTTGACTACCAATTGGAGTCAGGAAGGAATAAACAGGGATGATTTTGCATGATGGACTTGTGTCTTTTTCCAGCCGCCTAATCTATTTTACTATGCTAAGGAAAAAGATTTAAAGGGATAGTAACACTTCGTTTTAACTTTATTTTATTTTGTAGGCATTAAAAAAACATGAAGAATGATATAAGTCTTATCTCTCAAACCTTTATGGTTTATGAGATATTCACAAGCAAAGTTCCCCTCCCCGCCCCTTTTTCCTAGTGTAAGCCATCTCTTCTCAGATGTGAGTCTGGTTGTATGACAGTACAGATAACAGAAGGGGACAATTTTCTTTGTATGAAAACAATGAAAGCCCTTCCCCCCTTGACAAGTTTTTCAGCTTTTTCCATTATGTTAATTGAAGATTGTCCCTCTCTGCAGTCTACCTGGGCATCTCCCTTCTTATCTGGTTGAACAGGGGGGGGATACTTTGTTTGTGAATATCTCTTAAACCATAAAGGTTTCAGAGATAAGACTTATATCATTCTTCATGTTTTTTTAATGCCTACAAAATAAAATAAAGTTAAAATGAAGTATTACTATCCCTTTAAGCAAAGTTGTGAAGGGGGTAAACATCCCCTTTAAGCACTTGATGAATATATAAAGTCACATTGCCTGTACTTTTCTACTGGTTTTTCATCTTTTGGGCTATTTTATGTTCTTGCAGCAAGCTAAGCTAGCTTCATTTTTGGTAGGGAATGATGGGAGTTGAAGCCTGGCACTAGCTGGAGGGCCACATGTTGGCCAACATTGCTCTAGAGGCAGGCTTTTCTACGTTGCTTCACTGTCCTTTTTTAACTTTACATTTTTTTTTGTTTACATTATATTCTTTCGGCTGTCACAGTCCCACAAAGAAACCTCTCTGTAAACAACATTCAGACAGAAGTGTAAATGTAAATAATGATAATAAAAAAAATTGGAAATTCGATGTTACATCGAGAGATTGGAGAATTGAATTTGTAAATCTGTGGTCTCTGTGCTGCAGGCAGTGTGTAAATCTGTGGTCTCTGTGCTGCAGGCAGTGTGTAAATCTGTATTCTCTGTGCTGCAGGCAGTGTGTAAATCTGTATTCTCTGTGCTGCAGGCAGTGTGTAAATCTGTGGTCTCTGTGCTGCAGGCAGTGTGTAAATCTGTATTCTCTGTGCTGCAGGCAGTGTGTAAATCTGTGGTCTCTGTGCTGCAGGCAGTGTGTAAATCTGTATTCTCTGTGCTGCAGGCAGTGTGTAAATCTGTGGTCTCTGTGCTGCAGACAGTGTGTAAATCTGTGGTCTCTGTGCTGCAGGCAGTGTGTAAATCTATATTCTCTGTGCTGCAGGCAGTGTGTAAATCCGTGGTCTCTGTGCTGCAGGCAGTGTGTAAATCTGTGGTCTCTGTGCTGCAGGCAGTGTGTAAATCTGTATTCTCTGTGCTGCAGGCAGTGTGTAAATCTGTATTCTCTGTGCTGCAGGCAGTGTGTAAATCTGTGGTCTCTGTGCTGCAGGCAGTGTGTAAATCTGTGGTCTCTGTGCTGCAGGCAGTGTGTAAATCTGTGGTCTTGTGTGTAAATCTGTGGTCTCTGTGCTGCAGGCAGTGTGTAAATCTGTATTCTCTGTGCTGCAGGCAGTGTGTAAATCTGTGGTCTCTGTGCTGCAGGCAGTGTGTAAATCTGTGGTCTCTGTGCTGCAGGCAGTGTGTAAATCTGTATTCTCTGTGCTGCAGGCAGTGTGTAAATCTGTGTTGTCTGTATGTGCAGGCAGTGTGTAAATCTGTGGTCTCTGTGCTGCAGGCAGTGTGTACATCTGTGTTGTCTATGTGCAGGCAGTGTGTACATCTGTGTTGTGTCTGTATGTGCAGGCAGTGTACATCTGTGTTGTCTGTATGTGCAGGCAGTGGTGTGCACATCTGTGTTGTCTGTATGTGCAGGCAGTGTGTGAATCTGTACTCTCTATATGTGCAGGCAGTGTGTAAATCTGTATTCTATTTTTCCCTTTGTAGAAAGATTAGTAATCGTTGGAATATTGTGACGGGTTGGGCTCGTGTCTGTTTCCGCTCTGTGATCTCGCTGTAGTACAATATGAAGCCTTTGTATGCCAGATTGTTATCCAGCGCATTGCAGTGAGTTGGATACCCCTCTGGCACTCAATGGGTTAAGGACAATATCCACAAAAGCAGAGAGGAGAGATGCTTGACATAAAGCACTCAAGGAGTTAGAAGAGCTATTTAAGCAAATGGGAATTTTCATTTCTTCTGTTTGGTGCCATTGGCTTAATGTGCTGTTAGCATTTGTGGATTGGGTTCATACGGCTTTTAGGAGACGACTCTGTGATAGGTATAAAATGTCCCCAAATCTAGGAGCCAGGGAATCGATTTGCAGGTGCAGTGGCCTCTGATATTTTCCATCTCTTGGTGACTAGTTACCAGCCAGGTCCCCCTGGGATTTACTGCGCATCTCTGCTTTTGGCCAGTTCCTCACTCCGTGCTGTGGGAGAGCCTTGACCATTCATTTCGGAAGTCCAAGGCTGAGCGCAGGGGTTTGGGGCGTGATGGAAAATTAGATTCCGGATACAGTTTGAGATCACCAAATTCTGTACGACCAGGCGATGAATCCAGCAACTGGAATCGCTTCCAGATATCTATTAACTAGTGATTGTTCTGTAATGTGCGGCAGTCGGCTGTGTCCACTGGGTAACATGGGACAGAACGGACCGCAATATGTTCAATTAAGATTTAGAAGATCAAAGATGTATCCAACGCGTTGCACTTCGGCCTTGTTTTTACTAGCCAGTTTTATATACAATACTTTTTTTAAGAAATTAACCTGTACTTTAGTGGTACTTTAACCCCTTAATGGGATAGTAATACTTAAGAATTACTTTCCTACATCTTGTAGCCAGTAAAAAACAGAGTTAAATGAGCCCAGCTGCATCTCTCAAACCTTTATAGTTGAGAGATATCCGCTTTCACAGTTCCCTCTCCCCTGATGTCGGCATTCTAGCTGACAACAGCGGAATCCAGTCCCGGGACCGGCGGAGGCTCTGCAGCAGAGCTGAGATCTCATTATGGAAGAAGAAATCCTTCACTGAAATGGTCTTCTACGTGTGCTTGCAAACCAAACACAAACCAAACACACGTAGAAGACCATTTCAGTGAAGGATTTCTTCTTCCATAACGCAGTCTCAGCTCTGCTGAAGAGCCTCCGCTTGCTCAAGGACAGGATTCCCCTGCTGTCAGCAGAACGCGGACGTCAGGGGAAAAGGCAAAAAGCAAAACTTTTAAAGCGGATATCTCTCAAACCATAAAGGTTTGAGAGATGCCGCTGGGCTCATTAAACTCAGCTTTTTTTTTTACTGGCTACAAGATGCAGGATAGTAATTTTTAAGTATTACTTTCCCTTTAAAGACTGGTAATTTGCCAAGACTGTCACCAGTGTCCACGCACGTCATGGCTTTCGTGATCGTAGGGCTCATGCCACACCACTGTGATTACTAGGGGAGCCTGAAACGTCTCCAAGACCCGAGCGGTCAGTTTCAGCCACTTTCGGCAAGCCGGTACGTGTGGAAGCTCTTTGAATGACGTCTATACGGCCTTTAAAGGGGAACATTCACCTGAAAAAAAAATTGGAGCGCTGGTTATAAGTCCTAATGCAATACCTGCGCTGGGTTTTGTTTTAAATGTACTGACCTGTGAGCCGAGATATTAATGTTTAAAAAGTGCCACTTCCGCATACTGCGGCACCCTGTATGTGCGGCACGGAGCAGCAGGACTTCCCACTTCGCTCCCAGAAGCCCCAGCGAGCGCGTTCTCGCTTCACCTCGGAGCTGTATTGTGTTGGGCTAACGTTACATCCGGCTCATCTCAAACTCATCTCAAACTGAGCCGGATGTAACGTTAGCCCAACACAATACAGCTCCGAGGTGAAGCGAGAACGCGCTCGCTGGGGCTTCTGGGAGCGAAGTGGGAAGTCCTGCTGCTCCGTGCCGCACACACAGGGTGCCGCAGTATGCGGAAGTGGCACTTTTTAAACATTAATATCTCGGCTCACAGGTCAGTACATTTAAAACAAAACCCAGCGCAGGTATTGCATTAGGACTTATAACCAGCGCACCAATTTTTTTTTCAGGTGAATGTTCCCCTTTAAGAGTAATCCTACCCTAGGACCACCACATGTTAAAGGGTTAAGCTAATTCCCTCTACAATACGCTAATTAGTTGTTTTCCAGGCCAGAAGTACCCCTCGCTGTGCTATTAGCCTCTCCCCCAGGGTGGTGATGCGTTCATAGCACAGTGTGTACTTTTGGCCAAGCACACAAACTAATTAAAATAAAGTGTCACATTGTGCCACCAGCAAATAAGTTAGTCAAAACTATTTCTAAGACAAATGGCTATTACAGCATATAGGACGTTTTTACTTCTCTTTAAAGTGCCCTAAACGTAAACTGATGGTGCTGCTCTCGTTCTCTCCCTTTATTAATCTGAAATTGGGTTTCGTGTGTAGCGTCTCTTGGTTAGCGAGTTCACGTCTTCTGGGTGCAACTGCAGTGTCTCTTCTCAGTGATGGGCAACCTGCGCCATCCAGCTTTCATTGAACCACATTGCTCCTCATTCTCAGCCCGAGGATGATGGGACTCATAGTCCAACTACAGCTGGAAGGCTATAGGTTGCCTTGACTCTTAAAGGAGACCTAACACCTCCCATTGCCTTACTATGGACAAAAAAATCCAAACGGCCTCTGCAAGTTTTGTCCTTGTTCTTTGGTTCACGATATAATATCTTGGATCAGTTCTAGATGTCAGGTCCGTGGGGGCAGACATGTCAGTTTCTGGTGTCTTGTTTACTGAAGAAGGCAGCGTGCATGAGCCTGTTTAATAACCCTTTGAGTGTCAGAAGGGTACACACTGCATTGCTCTGGCATTCAAAGGGTTAATGACCAGATGGCAGCCAGTACATTGCAATGCCTTCTATGCCTCTCAGCCCTTTCAAGGGTTAAGCTTGCCATGTGCATTGAGCAAAGCCTGTATCCTGTTGTTCTGCCAGTAACTGTCATGTCTGCCTCCATGTGAGAGATACCCGGGACCGATCCAAGGCACACAACACACCTCTCAGGGTCCGTTAGGATACTGTGCCTATAGTAAGGTGTGGGTGGGGGCTGTTACTATTCTCATTTAATAAAGAGTACTCCATTCCCTGTTTTGGTGCCATCTGTTGGCGCTCCTGTCAGTAGAGTCGCGGGATGGGGGGGATGTCTGATTATAAAGCAGGTGAATCCATTAACGTTCAGAGGGGAAGATCTGGGGGAAAATGGTGTAGATCAACTGCAGGTTGTGGAACAAGTAATTCTCATTTGATTTAAATGGAGAATTTAACCCCTTGAACATTAGAGAGGTCTCACAAAGTGCTGGAGACCTCTCTAAAGTTGATGGGGTTAAAATGCCTCCTTATAATCATCACAAAACTTTAATTGACCCTTATCATGCCTTTGGTCTAGAATTGTATTATTTCATACATCTAGTTTAGTATCGTACTATATAGCTCTCCTCCTCCTTGTCAGCACACTTAGTGCATCGCTCCAAAAGCTTCTGGACGCCCTCCGTAAAAATGTTTTGGCTGAGTGACGAGCCACGCCTGAACCCCTGAGCAGAATGATGACTGATGCTCAGATGATGCATCACATCTTAGTTACTCGTCAATTATCCAGAATGATGGCATGGGCTCGTTCAATGTTTTCCCTCTGTGCCGGATGTGAATGAGTGTCCAGATCATTTTTCATCAGTGGCATTTGTACAACAGTTTTTGGATATGGGTATCCAGTTGTACAGAGTGCTCTGCGGTAATGCATGGTTCCCATTTAGTGCTGAAAGAGTGGTACACCTTCAGCCCAGAAAAATCGTATTGCCGCTTGTCTTTTGTGCATACGGAGAGTGGAGAGGCCTTATTAAAGGGATAGTAATGTTTCACCAAAACAGCAGCTCCAATTAATCATCATAGTATTTGGGCCATGGAGAGTATTATTTCAGTACTGTCAGAGTTGTAGTCCAAGAGTAACTGAATGATAAAGTATCTCCCTCCCGCCCCTTTTACTGATGTAACACTGCTCACCTCAGAGCAGCAAGACTGTCTGGATGGATCACAGAGAGGGACAATCTTCAGTGATCATAAGGAAAAACCTGTCAAGGGGGGAATGGTTTTCATTGTTCTCACAGTAAGAAGATTGTCCCTTGCTGTGACCTGTCCAGTCAATAGACCAGATTCCACATCTGAGGAGAGCTGGATTACACTAGGTAAATGGGGCAGGAGGGGTAAATATGTGTTTTCATTAAAAAAAAAAGTTTACTGCTCCTTTAAGGAGTTTCTGCTTCTCCCCCTCGTGAAAAATAAATGCGTCCAACACAACAAGTTCCATAATAAATGTTTGTAGAAGCTTTCTGACCCCTCGTTCATAAGCAACATGTTGAAGACCTCTGCGGCGTTCAGTTGGTTAATAGCGCTATTTAATTAATTGTTTATTTTATTCGCTACTGTGTCCACCTATCACTCCGGAATTGCTTCCCTTCTGCCATTTGGTTTAAATAGGACTTTTTAACCCTTTGCGTGCCAGAGGAAATGTTTGTTACTTGTGGTACAGTTATTTTGGGCTACATTTTAGTTCATACATACTCAGCGTGTTGTAGGCATACCTGGGAACTTTTGAGACAGGGCTACCCGGAGGGTAACCCTGTCAGTGCCGACCTGGGGGAAAATGACGCGATTCGTGTCATAAAAGGGGCGGGGCTTAGACACGGAGGGGGCGGGACAAAAAAACCCTGCAAAATGTATCTAAGAGGGTGGGGAGTGGGAGGAACCAGGTGGGACTGACCACAAGTGGGCAGAGTTTCTATTTAAACTCTGCCCACCCGGTAATCCACACATTGCCCCGGAGACCCAGTAATTCAGTCTGAAATCCAGAGTCTCCGGGGCAAAACCGGAGAGTTCCCAGGTATGGTTGTAGGCCACTGGCAAACAAAGGGTTATGAGCCCCATTTAAATCAAATGTATTTAGATTTCCTCTACCCTGGCTCACCCCAGAATCGCTCTCCCTGGTTTATATAAAACACCACGTATCTGCCTTGGGGATGCTGTGAACAGTAGGGTCCTTGGAGCTGCAAGCGTTAATTCTCACCAGCGGTCCCTGTGTCGTTTTGTTCCCCCGGGGGACGCAGATTGATAGAGATTTGCCAGGGAATTTGCCAAGAAAGAAGTTGTCAGTATGTTGGAGCCGGCTGCGTCCTCCCACCCACAGTGTGTCTCACTGCATGTTCCAACTGCACGAACGACAGACGGGAGAGAGAGAGACAGTGGTGGCACAGAGGAGCCTCTTCATCTTGACTTCAGTAATTGCTCCCTTTGTGTGTTAAAGGACATTAACATCTCCTGATAACAACCCCCTACTTGCCTTAGTAAGGCCAGGAAATCCTAATGGCTCCTATCAATTTTTTTCCTTGCAGCTTAATTCAAGAGAGAACCTTTTCCAATCAGTCCTAGATGCCTTTTCTATGGAGGTGGACAAAGACCGTTGCTTGCATGTTCACAGGACGCAAACTAAACTCAATGCACATGGGAACATGGCAGTCTTAACCCTTTAAGGACTAGAGAAGCGTGTAACACATTGCTCCAGTTTAAAAAAAAAAAAAAAAAAAAAAGGCAGCTGCCGGCAGGGCCGCCTCCGCATGTGTATGTGTACATGGGTATGTATATAAAATAACCTCTGGATTTTTGAGCCATGCATAACCTTTTCGGAGCGCTAACGTTAGGTCTTGTACTATACAAGGGGTGTTGGCACTTAAACCATAATTTCCGTTCTGGGGTGCATCCATAGTAGTCGCCATAGAAACCAATGACTTGACACACTCACTGCTATTAAGATCTTCAGTTTATTGCATTGGTCAGTGGTGGACACAAGGTGGCCCGGGGGCCTCATTTAGCCCTCGGTGTCTTCTCGGAGGTCCCCGGCCTGTTCTGTGGCTCAGTGAAAAGAGATAATTCCCCAGAAACCCATCACATGCTTTATTAACGCCCCCCCCCCCAAAAAAAAAAAGGCAACACCCTCTTCTTTGTATTGCCTTGGTGCGTCCCTTTACATTTACTGTTCCACCTTAACTCCTTGGGTGCTAGAAGTCTCCAAATGAATGTGTTAGAGACCTTTCTAGCATCCAAGGGGTTCGTTTTAATGAAGCATATTTCAAAGGAGTAGAACTGTTGGGACAAGAGGCCGTAGGCTAAAACTAGAGGGACACAGCTTTAGATGTAATGTAAGAAAGTTTCACTTTGTTGAGAGGGTAGTAGATAAGTGGAATAGCCTACCAGAGGAAGTGGTAGAGGTTAATACAGTGAGGGAATGTAAGCATGCATGGGAAAGACATAAATGACCAATGGCCAGATAAGGTTTTACGATTTTACAGTAGGGAAATGAGCTAACTAGATGGTCCTGATATATGTGCCGAAAAGCATTGGGTTTGATTTTATATATTTTTTTTTTATATATATATATATATATATATATATATATAATATGTATATGTGTTGGAGTTGTTTAAAGGGATAGTAATGTTTCATAATAAAAGCAGCTCTAGTATTTGGACTTTGGAGAGTGTTAGTTCAATACTGTCAGAGTTGTAGTTCAAGAGTAATTCAATGATAAAGTATCCCCCTCCCTCCCCTTTTACTGATGTAACACTGCTCAGCCAGATCAGAAGGGAGGTGCCCAGGTAGACTGCAGAGAGGGACAATCTTCAATTAAGATAATGGAAAAACCTGAAAAGCTTGTCAAGGGGGGCAGGGCTTTCATTGTTCTCATAGGAAGAAGATTGTCCCCTTCTGTTATCTGTCTGGTCTATGGACTGGATTCCACATCTGAGAAGAGATGGCTTATACTAGGTAAAAGGGGCGGGAGGGGAAACTTTGCTTGTGAATATCTCTCAAACCATAAAGGTTTGAGAGATAAGACTTATATCGTTCTTCATGTTTTTTAATGCCTACAAAATAAAATAAAGATAAAACAAAGTATTACTATCCCTTTAATAAGCTTTGGCTGTAGTGTTCCTTCCCCACTGAAGTCCACTTAGTGAGAGGAGAGGAAGACAGATGTCAGCGTAGTCCTTTACAGTTTGATTTGTGACTTGTGTTTATACTAAGAGGCTGGTTTAGCCTCCCTGTCTGGTGAGTGCCCACCCTGAGGGGGTCTGTGGGAATAATTTGGAGAGGAATCAAGCCCAGAAAGTCTGCCCTTAGAGGCACTGTTGTGCTGTCTCTCTTCTATATACAGCTGAAGGTTTGGCAGTGGTGGTCACACGAGCCCAGGTGACCGGAGAGACCACAGCAGGCGGAACGCTGAGTCCAGATAAGACTTCCCGTTGTTCAGAAAGAACTGTTATTGGTCTTGGGACTTTATTCACATATCTATACTGCCATACCAGAAGTGGACATAAGGTGGCACACCAGATAGTATTGGGGGCATTTTTCAGTATAGGACAGTGATTCTCAACCAGGGTGCCCTGGCACTTTGGTGTGCCACGGACATGAACTTAGGGTGCCCTGTGTTTTCTATAAAGACCAACAAAAATGGACTTTTACATAAAAAATATATAGAAATTTATGCACAATATGTTTGGTTATTATGATATAAGACCTAATAATAACTGTATTATCTATGTATTGTATCTTTCATTCTGCCCTTGATAAATTACATTCAAAAGTTACGGGTGCCCTGAATGTTGTAGAGTACGTATTAAGGGTGTCCTGGGCAAAAAAGATTGAGAACCACTGGTATAAGGATTCTATCTCTTTCTGTCTTGAGGCTCCTATTGTTTTTTCACTAGATGGGCCGAATGGCTTTTTATATCTACTATTTATCAGTTTTACCTGATCGTGCAGCCCTATAGTGGACTTGAAGGTGACAATCACAGCTCTTGGGGATGAATATTGTGGCCAGACATTGGCACAGATGTAGAGATGGTCAGCGTTTCAGATCTCAGCATTGACTGATAAAGGCTCCATGAGAGAGCAGAAACGTTGGCTTATACGTGCATACAATGTAGAAAACGTTGACTTGAGATTCTAATACGTGTGAGTTCTCCAACCCTTTGTTTATACAATAAAAGATGTATCCTGCTTATGAGTTTATCACAGTTGACCTCAGTGGTGCCAACACAGAAAGGAAATTTAGACTAAAATTCTGAGGATTATTCAGATGCAATAGAATTCCGTTTAACTGGCGCTCATCAGGATACTGTTAACATTTCATATTTAGTTGTCAATGTTAATTAAAAATGGGGGAAGAAAAACCAAAAAGCATACATGTGGCACTATTGTATATGTAATTGGTAGGGAATATAGTTACACTGCCCACCAGCAACAATTATGTATAACATAAAATGAACAAACCATACTTCTATATAAAATTAGTTCCTTTTATCAGGGCTTAAAATGTGAAGTCCTTTGCTACTAGCCAGACCTGAAAAGTTAATCGCCACTGCAATACATAACATAACCACCAGGGCTGAATTTCTACTCACCAGGGCTAAATTTTCACTCGCCATTGGCTAGTGGCGAGTGGAGATTTTGAGCCCTGCTATTATTATGTGTGGGAACAGAAGGAGAGTGAGCTACGTTAAAGTGATAGTAATATCAAAGAATATTATTTTGTGTTGTAGATGGAAAAAAAATTATTTACAGCAAATCCCATCTCTCAAACCGCTATGTTTTGAGATATTCACATTGAAAGTTCCCCCTCCCTCCCCTACTCCTGACGTTAGCGCTTTACTGACAGCGGGAGATCCCGGTCCTGGAACCATCCGTCGACTCTTCAGCAGAACCGAAATTGCATCATTTAAAAAGAACTACTTCATTGGAACGGTCTACAAAGTGTGCCTGGTGTGCAGCACACTTTGTAGACCGTTCCAATGAACTAATTATTTTTAAGTAATGCGATTTCGGCTCTGCAGAAGAGCTGCCTCGAGTCGGCTGACATGAATCTCCTGCTGTCCTCTTTACAGCGGACATCAGGAGAAGGGGAGGGAGCGAGGAACTTTCAATGTGAATATCTCTCAAACCATAGCGGTGGGATTTGTGGCAAATTATTTATTTATTTATTTTTCATCTACAATACAAAACAATATTAATCTTTGGCAATACTATCACTTTAACTCATGGTCATAGGGGAATACCCAGTCAAATCTGCCTGTCAGGGTTGTATGTACAGGGCCGTTAGGAACCACTTTATCTGTACCGCGGTCCTAGTGCCCAAAACATTTTTTTGATCTGCTGAATAGAAAAGAGAGTGTTGTAGTCGTGAGAATGGTAGTGTGTAAATTAGTTACCTAACAAATAAATGACGATACGTAGTAATGAGTAATATATTGTAGCTGTACTGTCAGAGTTCAGTCATGTATGGGCTAACATGTATGTATATTTTTATATAGCGCCACCCTGTGTACGGGTCATTTGACTTGTAATATAGAAGGGTACAATACAGACAATCATAATGAGAACACCAGGTGAGTATTCATTAGGATAAAAGATCCCTGCCCATAGAGCTTACAATCTAATCAGATTCGGGCTGATCTGTGAAAAAAAGTCAGAATTTATGGAACAAACACGCTACATAGACTGTAGAGGAAGGCTTAACCTTTTGAGTGCCATTGATTTGAAATGCATTGCGTTCCTCTAAGGCACTCAAAGGGTTAAAGTTGTAGGAACACTTAATATGGGAAAAAAACTATGAATTGTATGGTGTATCCTCCTGTATAAAATAAGGGTGCTCCCATTTCTGAGAGGTGATTTATTCAAAAGTTATTTTAGCTCAAACATGAAATTGTTAATTGCGGCATCTCAATGGCCTGATATTTTACAGTGGCGCTGATGGTGTGCCAGCCCATGAAGGATTATGGTCCACTAACCAGAGCTGTCTGTAGGATGCAACAGAGACACTGTACAATATCAGCCCATTGAGATGCTGCACTTAAAGGGATAGTAATGTTTCATAATAAAAGCAGCTCTAATTAATCATCATAGTATTTGGACTTTGGAGAGTGTTATTTCAATTCTGTCAGAGTTGTAGTACAAGAGTAATTCAATGATAAAGTATCCCCCTCCCGTCCCTTTTACTGATGTAACAGTGCTCAGCCAGATCAGAAGGGAGGTGCCCAGGTAGACTGCAGAGAGGGACAATCTTCAATTAAGATAAGGGAAAAACATGAAAAACTTGTCAAGGGGGGAAGGGCTTTCATTGTTCTCATAGGAAGAAGATTGTCCCCTTCTGTTATCTGTCTGGTCTATGGACTGGATTCCACATCTGAGAAGAGATGGCTTACACTAGGTAAAAGGGGCGGGAGGGGGAAACTTTGCTTGTGAATATCTCTCAAACCATAAAGGTTTGAGAGATAAGACTTATATCGTTCTTCATGTTTTTTTAATGCCTACAAAATAAAATAACGATAAAATAAGTATTACTATCCCTTTAACAATTTAAAGTTTGAGCTAAAATAACTTTTGGATAAAATTCCTCTCACCAGTGGGAGTACCCTTGTTTTCTTCATGAGGATAAACCCTGTAAATATATAGTTTTTAAAATATTAAGTGTTACTATCCCTTTAATTAATAATCCATATGGAATGACTAATGACTGAGTCTAGAGGAACTATAGTTATTGATAAGTAAAGTTAGATCCCAAATTATAGATTAACGGCACATCATCTCCAATTAAAGTACCTTCCTGAGTCAGTTTGAGCGAATTAGTGTTCTATCAACGAACAGTGTGCTAATTACTATAATGAACTGGGGCGTATTGTCGTCTGTCTGGAGATCAGTCAGGTTGGATGTGTACAGTGGAATGTGACCTCTTAGAGTGTTAATATCATCACGTTATCACACCTGAATGGAAGTCTATAAGATACCTTCCTAAATCAGACTGGGTACATACAGAGTCTATCAGTGTACTAATTGCAATAATACATAAAGAGTATACTGTCAGTGTCCCAAACTTGTCCTCAAATGCTGCCCCCCCATTGCTGGGATCAGTCAGAGGCTCCGTCCTTGTTACAGACTCTCCTGTGCGGCACTGACGAGATGCCGTAAACCTGCACTACTGTGGGGAGACTTGAGGACAGGCTTAGGGACCACTGTACTGTACTGGAAGATAGCATTACTGTGAGCAACTGCATGCCAGCCACTGAGCCTGTCCTGGTTATAAACCAAGCCTGTTTATGTTGTGATGGCCTACATCCCTTCAGGGGATTTGGGGAACATCTGAGGAAATATTGGCCACTTGTACGAGTTGGACGTAAGTTATTATGAGAAATTAACCTGTTCTCCTATATTATATTTTACATTAAGACTTATTTACTCTGTATTAACACTGTATTTTCTGAATTTCTAGAGGCAGTTGCACATTTTACTGAGCTTGCTCCAATGAGAACAGACTTTGTAAAAAATGTCAGGGATGTTGTTTGCAGCCCTGAAACCGTACCTGTCGGCAATGGGTTGCATACCTCAATGGCAATCAAAGGGTTAAATTGTAAAGCACAGAGTTTACTGATGGTGCTATATATATATATATATATATATATATATATATATATATATATATATATATATATATATATAAATAGTGTGTGTGTGTGTAAAGAAACACACTCACAGAATTCTTTGTATCAAAAACTATATATTATAAAATCACACCATTATCGAAAAATAGCAGCGTTTCAGTCCACTACACAGGACCTTCATAAAGCTAGATGAAGGTCCTGTGCAGAGGACAGAAACGTTGCTGCTATGCTGCGGTTTTTCGATAATGGTGTGATTTTATAATATATTAGTTGAAATGCCTGTGTACACGGCTACAGTGTGACCCAGCAACCTCTGCTGGTGGCCAGATCCTCTCGTCACTGGCCGCACTGCAGTCACGCACAGTACTGACTGCCTGAACGCACCGCGGCTGATACCGAGCAGGACGCCTCCGAATTCAGACCGTAGTACCAAGCGGTCCCAGAAAGGTGCGCAGAGAGGACTCCGGACTGAATTTGGAGCGCCCTGCTCCATATCAGCCACGGCACGGGCAGATTCTACTGCGCATGACTGCAGCGGGCACAGCCATCTCTACTACGCATGAAGGCTTCTGACAAACATCCTTAGTGAATTATTATATAGGATAGTTTTTGATGCAAGGAATTCTGTGAGTGTGTCTCTTTTCACTTTTTGTATTGAAGAAGGCTATGTGCGTGTGCGTGTGTGTGTAATATTATAATAAAAATGTTCACTCTATAAGAAGTCCTGAGAGTGCTTTTTCAATTGGACTATACTATATATATATATATATATATATATATATATATATATATATATATATATATATATATATATATATATATATATAAAACAACCCTTTGAATACTAGAGGCATCCCCAGCATGTTGATTTGCAGTATTAGAAACATTTCGCAACTGAAGGTTTAATCTTGTGACGCGTTCTACATCATTTCGTGGACAATTCATTGAATACGTATGAACCATAAAAGAATAAGTACTTGCTATTGAATGAAATCTGTGTCTGATCATTTATTTTCTCTTTTTTTTGTTTTTTTCCAGGGAGAAAAAAATAAAAGTGCAAGATATAAAAAATAACATTAAAGAAGCTATAGAGGTGAGAAGTGTTACTGTGTGATGTCTTCCCAGTGGACATGTTTAAGGGGTGGATGATGGACCTCACCCTGTCTCTCTTTTCCTTTCCAGACGATAGTTACGGCAATGAGCAATCTGGCTCCTCCTGTTGCGTTAGCAAATCCAGATAACCAGTTCCGAATCGACTATATCCTAAACTTACCCAGTCATAAAGACTTCGACTTCTCAACAGTAAGTACCGGCGCGGCAATGCGTTGGATACCTCTCTGGCACTCAAAAGGGTTAATTGGGCAGAAATTTCTGTTGACCACTGGCAATCCGTTCTTTGTGGATTGGTTCCCCAAAATGAATCTTAAAGGTATAGTAATATCTGAAATAAAGCAGATCGCCGAGTCTTCTCTTTTGTAAATATAACACGTTGTGCTATGTTTAACAACTTACTTTGATGTAGTTCAAAACATATTAAATGTAGAAAGATCCCCCTCCCGCCCCTTCTGGGCGCCTCCCACTGAATCTGGAATCCAGTCGTGGTACCGGACGGGTGCAGTGAGGGACAAACTTCATTCAGTAACTGTAAGGAAAACCCCGCCCCCCACTTGATGAAGGACAGGATTTTCCTTTTGCTTACTGAAGATTGTCCCTCGCCTCGTTCTGTCCGGACCTGTGTGACGTGATCGGTGACATGGCCAGAAGGGGTGGGAGGAGGAGCTTTTTACTGGGAGGAGCAGCGTTTTACGTTTAATATCTTTTTAACTACATCAAAGTAAGTTGTTAAACGTAGCACAATGTGTTACATTTACAATAGAGAAGACTCGGCGATCTGCTTCATTGCAGACATTACTGTCACCTTAATTTTGTGCTTCATGTCCAGACTCCTCAAACCGATGTCTTCCTTCATCGAACAAAATATGGAAGTGGTTGTGTGTCCTGATGATCCGCAACCAAGAATGCTGTCCTCTTCACTGGCCTTGCTGTACAGTATTATTTTAAAGATTCATTATGGGCAGCCATGTCTCACAGAATGAATTCATAACGACCATAAGATTTTCTTCCCGGGTTATGGTAAGTAGGGGCGCAGTTTTTTATTATTTAGAGATGTTGATGTCCCCTTTTTAACCCTTTGAGTGCCTGAGGGGTATGCAGCGCATTGCAATGTGTTGCGTAACCCTCTGGCACCCAAAGGGTTAAACTGTAGTCATCACAGTATTCCATGGAACCCCACGACTCAATGGAGAAGTACAAGGGGTTTCTTGGAACAAATATAAGTAACAGAGAACAGTGGGACACGGCTGCGGTGGTTCTTTGACTACCAGTGGATTTTTGGAAGAGCAGAACTATTGCATTTAGATTTTTAATTTTAACATTAATTTGGCCTTCACTAAATGCCTGTTCACATGGGCAACAGGAGGAAAAAAAAAAAAAAAAAAAGCATTTCTAATTTATTTTGTGCATCAGTATATAACCTGTTGATGTCCTTTGACTCACTCATCTGTTACCCGGTAACGCATTGGTTGTGCCACACGGATCGAAATCTTTTTCAGCATGCCGCAACTTTGCTCCGTTCTTTGCAAACGCAGCCAAGTTTACAGCATAGTTGACCTGCGTGTTGGTCTCTGGCACCGCCATTCAGATAATTGCAACTGTGATGTTAAGGTCTTCCATATTCTTTACTACAGCCAATCAATGGCTGCCCTACATGGGAGGCATCCAGTCATATGTGGCTGACTCCAGAATGCTATTTCCCTCATACTCCAGCAAGATCGCACACACTTACCCACACAGCTGTTTGAAAGACACCTACCTACTAAGTCCTTTGAATTGCTTCAAAATATTGCACACCCGTCTTTTCCTTATGGGGTTAAACAAACCAAAAGCCATTTATTTTTTAGATATTATTCCCCTCTTTAAGCAAGCGAATGGTTGCGGAAACACTCAAGTTAATTATTGAGAGCCCAACGTTCTCGTGGGATGATTACCTGCATGAGACCAACCTGTGTATAAATGCGTTAATTCAGTTTCAGGTAATTAACCCACAAGACTAATTGAATAGATAACACCTGCTTCCTCCTGGTGCTGTGATGGAACAGTTTAGTTCATCTGATCCTGCCAGGGGACAGCTATAGACTGTCTCTGTGGGAGGCAGAGAGCAAAACCTATATATAATCTCAAAGTGGATCGGTTCTGGGACCTTCCAGCTTCACAATGATGGTCTGTAAATGGCTGGAGATGTCTTTCTGAATACAAAAGTAGTGGGCACTAATCACAGTCAATTAATGGACTTCAACTCCTGTCTCTCAATGCAAAAAACACAGACAAAGCTAAATAAATGTTCTCTGAATAGAAATGTACACGCGCGTTAAGAAAGCAAATTTAGGATTTTATTAGGGTTGTAACATAGGAAAAGTGGCAGATGACATTTAAAGTGTTAGTAATGTCCCAATATAAATAGACTTTATTTTATAGAGCTTCAATAGTTGAGTATAATGCAAGAAAATGTCATAACGGTTTGAGAGATATCGGCATTCAAACTTTGTGTCCTGCTGTCAGCAGGAGATCCCTGTCGGCTGACACGGAGGCTCTGTAGCAGAGCCGCAATCACATTTTTTAAACAGAATGACTGCACTGGAATGGCCTAAAAAGTGTACCTGGTTTGCAAGCACACTTTTTAGACCATTCCAAGGAAGCCATTCTGTTTAAAAAACGCGATAACTGCTCTGCTGCAGAGCCTCTGTGTCGACTGACAGGGATCTCCTGCTGACAGCAGGACACATCAAAGTTTGAATGCCGATATCTCTCAAACCATAGCGTTTTGAGAGATACATTTTTTTTTCATTATATTCAACTGTTGAAGCTCTACAAGATAAAGTCCAATGAACTATTAATGCAAAGAGCTGAGCGAAGAACCGAGAGGTCATCCGTTAGGACCAGAGGTTGGGCACTTTACACATTACTGTTACTTTAACCCCTTAAACCCCATTAAGGGGTTAACATGGCAGAGACCTTTTAACTCTGAGTGCCTACCCCTCTGGCACTCAGAGGGTTAACTTTTCTGCAGGTACATAATCTGTAAATTCTAGTTTCCTATACATTTTTTATTTTTTGTAGTTTAATTGTATTTATTACCAATTCTGTACATGACTGAGCTCCACTGATTTGCAATTCAATAGAGAAGGTACTTTAAAGGGATTGTAATCTTTTACAAAACAAAACTAGATCGCAGAGTCTTCTTTATAATAACAGTAACACATTGCGCTGTTTTAAACAACTTACATTTCTGTATTTCATAAGATATTAACTGTAGAAGGGTCCCCCTCCGGCCCCTTCTGTCCACATCACTGCTGCAGCTCTCTATGGTCTGGACGGATGCAGGGAGGGACAATCTTCAGTAAGCAAAGGAACAATCTTCAGTCCTTCGTCAAGGAGGGCAGGGTTTTCCTTATACTTACTGAAGATTGTCCCTCGCTGCATCCGTCCGGACCATAGAGAGCTGCAGCTGTGATGGGGCCGGAGGGGGACCCTTCTACAGTTAATATGTTATGAACTACAGAAATGTAAGTTGTTTAAAGGGACACTAATGTCCAATAATAACTTTGTTTTGTAGATTAAAAAAAAATAAAAAAATAAATGATGTGGTGCAAATCCGATCTCTCAAAACTTTACGGTTTGAGAGATATTCGCATCTAAAGTCCCCCCTCCCTCCCCTTCTCCTGACATCAGCGCTCTACTGACAGCAGGAGATCGCGGTCTGGGGACCAGCTGGCGGCTCTGCAGCAGAGCTGAAATAGCAATATTTGAAAAGAATTACTTAATTGAAAAGGTCTACAAAGTGTGCCTGGTTTGCAAGCACACTTTGTAGACCGTTCCAATGAAGTAATTCTTTTTAAATAATGCGACTTCGGCTCTGCTGAAGAGCCTCCTCTAGTCGGCCGCCTCGGATCTCCTGCTGTCAGTTTTACAGCTGACATCAGGAGAAGGGGAGGGGGGACTTTAGATGCGAATATCTCTCAAACCGTAAAGGGTTGAGAGATGGGATTTGTGCCACATAATTTATTTAATTTTTTTATCTATAGAACAACAGTTATTATTGGACATTTAGTGTCCCTTTAAAACAGCGCAATGTGTTACTTTTATTATAAAGAAGACTCGGCCATCTTGTTTTCTTCAGAGGTTCTTTTCCCTTTAATCTATCTATATATATAAAAGAAGACTTTGTGCCTGCCAAAACACACCCAGGGGAGGCATAAAGCAGGAGTTACTACTCCTATTGGGTGATTCAATCATGCAGGGAGTTGGCCCGCCCCCACTATGCAGCCCGCCCACCACTATCAAAGTCAGAAAAAAACAATATGGCCGCCACTTGCTCCTACACCACAGACAAACACACATGCCCCACTCACACACACAGACCACCACACACACATGCCCCACTCACACAGCACCACACAAACACACACACACATGCCCCACTTACACAGCACCAAACACACATGCCCCCACTCACACACACAGCACCACATACACACACAAAGCCAGAAATACATATGGCTGATACACACACACAGTCACTCACCCTGACTCCCAGTGGCCTCAGCAGGACCTGTAGTGCAGCACCAGAGGAACAAAATTGCACTCAAAGGGTTAAGGTAGGTCCTCATTGCTCAATTATTTCTTCACTGTCATCATTTGCCATGCAAGACACAGGACAGACAGCCATCAGATTCACACTTAACCCACTGACTGCCACAGGGTTGTGTATCAAGTTTTACCCCTCAGGGAGTGTGTTCAAACCCCTCACACTGTAAACTTGCATTTCTCTCCCACTTCTCCTCCTTCCCCAGCCTATTACTAACACTTTTCCACATTTATGTTAAGCCCCGCCCCTACTCACGATTAAGCCCCACCCCCTTTTAACCCAGATTGCCCCATTGCTCTCTCCACATCAGCACCACATGAGGGACTCCACAAGTAAAAGTTCACAGGTATTACACACTCATGCCCCACTCACACAGCACCAAGCACCCATACACACACACAAAGCCAGAAAGAAAGATGGCTGACACACAGTCACTCACCTTGACTCCCAGTGGCCTCAGCAGGACCTGCAGTAAAGCCACTGAACGGTGCTGCATCACCAGGGGAACAAAATGACACTCAAAGGGTTAAGGTAGGCCCTCATTGCTGAATTACTTCTTCACTGTCACCATTTGCCATGCAAGACACAGGACAGACAGCCATCAGATTCACACTTAACCCACTGACTGCCACAGGGTTCTGTATCAAGTTTTACCCCTCATGGAGTGTGTTAAAACCCCTCACACTGTAAACTTGCATTCCCCTCCCACTTCTCCTCCTTCCCCCGCCTATTACTAACACTTTTTCACATTTATGTTAAGCCCCGCTCCCTACTCACGATTAAGCCCCACCCACTTTTAACCCAGATTGCCCCATTTGTCTCTCCACATCAGCACCACATCAGTCCCCTCTAGGGACTTCACAAGTCAGTGTTCCCAGGTATGAACACACTTCCCACTGCTATTTAACTCTGACATGCCTCTCTATACCTTAACCCTTTGAGTGCCAGAGGGGTACACAACTCATGAGCACCTGTGTTTCTGCTCATATATGTTGCGTGTCTGTGTGTGTACATCTCTGTTACATATGTGTGTCCATGTGTGCATCTCCAGTGTGTCTGTGTGTACATGTGTTTTGCATGTCTCTGCCCCTCACTGTGTGTATGTGCATACCTCCCAACATTTCACAGGGCCAAAGAGGGACACGTTAGTTTTAGGTGATATTATTGGGGGTGTGGCTGGTGGGCGGGGCATTAGTAAGAATTTTTAGGTTATTTCATGACCTATTACTGGCTATTTATGTAACTGAATAAATGATTTAGTTCAAGACCAAAGTATTTTATTTGCACAGACTAATGTATAAACACATATACTGAAGTTTATTGCTTTATTGCTGTAGAGCAAAGTAATACACACCACACAGTCAGGGCTGGTGCAAGGATTTTTGCCACCCTAGGCAAAACCTAATTTTGCCGCCCATTTCGCTCCGCCCCTTGTGTCCCACCCCTTTATACCCTGCCTACTTATACCAAACCTCTTTTCATGATTGTCCTCTCTCTGCCCCCTGAGCCACTCTGCCCCTGTTCAAGAGATGCCCCCCACCAGCTCCAACTTGCCCCTTATCAGCTTCACTTTGGCCCACCAGTTCCACTTTGCCCCTATCAACTCCAACTTGCCCCCATCAGCTCCAACGTGCCCCCACCAGCTCCATTTTGCCCCCTCAGCTTCACTTTGCCCCCTCAGCTCCACTTTGCCCCCATAGCTCCAACTTACCCCCATCAGCTCCACCTTGCCCCCCATCCTCTCCAACTTACCCCCATCAGCTCCACTTTGCCCCCCATCCGCTCCAACTTGCCCCCACCAGCTCCACTATGCCCTCTCAGCTCCAACTTTCCACTGTCAGCTCCACTATGCCCCCATCCTCTCCAACTTGCCCCCCCATCCGCTCCAACTTGCCCCACCAGCTCCACTTTGCCCCCCCCTCAGCTCCACTTTGCCCCCCCCTCAGCTCCAGCTTGCCCCCCTCAGCTCCACTTTGACCCTCATCAGCTCCACTTTGACCCTCATCAGCTCCACTTTGACCCTCATCAGCTCCACTTTGACCCTCATCAGCTCCACTTTGACCCTCATCAGCTCCAACTTGCCCCCATCATCTCCAACTTGCCCCCACCAGCTCCACTATGGCCCCCTCAGCTCCAGCTTTCCCCTAACAGCTCCAACTTGCCCCCATCATCTCCACTTTGCCCCACATCTGCTCCAACTTGCCCCCTCAGCTCCAACTTGCCCCCCATCACATACCTGTATCTCCTGCGCAGTCTTCTCTTTAGTAATGCAGAGCGCGGCGGGAGATCATGACTCCCAGCGCGCTCTGCATTACTAAAGATCCGACCCAATGAGGGAGCGCTGTAGCAACATAGACCGGACTGTGTTGTGGTTCCTGGCGTGGTGTGTGCGGGCGCAGCTCTTCTCCGCTGCATGCCCGCGCCCCCAGTACGTGTGCGCCCTAGGCCGCGCCTACCTCGCCTATAGGTGGAGCCGGCCCTGCACACAGTCTGACCTCCTAATAACAGGGACAACAGGGTGGGAAAGAGGGACAGAGGGATTTGGCCCTCAAAGAGGGTCTGTCCCTCCTAAAGAGGGACACTTGGGATGTATGGTATGTGTCTGCCTGTATGTTGCATATGTCTGTGTTTATCAGTGTGTCTGCTTTTCAAACACGTGCGCCCAATGGTCATAACATGACGGGCAACGCCGTCCCATGTTGCTAGTACGATATATAAGGATAGATCACAGAACACTTCCGTGATAGCGTTACATTGTATCACTCTCCTGCTTTACTGGATCGACTCATCAGAAAACTATTTGGAAACAGAAATTCAGTATAAATGGATGAATATAAAGAAGTATAAGCCACTTCACTTGTATATATTTTGCACTTCCAAAATATGTAAAGGCAGAATAAAAGGGAACTATACATTTTTTTGAAAATCCCAATAAAACCTTTAGGAATTAGTTGTGTGTTGTTTTCCTGCTCTGTGACCTTAAAATTATTCCATTTTGGCCTGTTGAATTACACCTTAAGTTGTCCATCCACCCACACTCCTCACAACACTCCGTACCAGTCTAACCAGTGCAGCAAGGGGCCAGACCGGTCACCATTGTGGTAATCGCATTCCTTTAGTTGAAAGTCAATGGGCCTCCTCCCCTTGTTTGTGTGTGTTTGTTTGTTTGTGTGTGTTTGTGTGTGTGTGTTTGTTTGTGTGTGTTTGTGTGTGTTTGTTTGTGTGTGTTTGTTTGTGTGTGTGTGTTTGTGTGTGTTTGTGTGTGTTTGTGTGTGTTTGTGTGTGTTTGTGTGTGTGTGTGTGTGTTTGTGTGTGTGTGTGTGTGTGTGTGTGTGTGTGTGTGTGTGTGTGTGTTTGTGTTTGTGTGTTCATGGGTGTATATGGTAGTATAGGGGTGTGGGTGCAGTGTGGTGGTACACACAAGAGGAAGTGCGGTGTGTACCAGTCTAACCAGTGCAGCAAGGTGCCAGACCGGCCACCGTTCTGGAAATCACGTTCCTTTCTTTGAAAATCAATCGGCGCGGTGTGTACACTTTTGGGTATGGCGCCGTGTGCACAGCACGGAGTTGCACAATTGGGCACAACACTGTGTGTACACTATTGGGCATGGCGCGGTGTGGTTCACTATTGGGCAGGAGTTGATACTGTGTGTCCAGGGAGCATACCATTCCACCATTATACCTGATTATCAATCTGAGTTTAAAGGAGAACCAGTGTTTTCTAATAAGACCATTTTATCGTACTATGACCCAAAAATCCTAATGGCCTCTCTGGATTTTGTCCTTGTGTATTTGTTCACACACATATTCACTGAGTTCTGGATGTAGTGTCCACGGAGGCGGACGTGACAGTTGCTAGCAGGACCCAGTCTCTTCCCACTGTACATGGTAACCTTAAAGGGATAGTAATACTTCATTTTATCTTTATTTTATCTTGTAGGCATTAAATAAACATGAAGAATGATATAAGTCTTATCTCTCAAACCTTTATGTTTAAGAGATATTCACAAGCAAAGTTTCCCCTCCCGCCCCTTTTACCTAGTGTAAGCCATCTCTTCTCAGATGTGGAATCCAGTCCATAGACCAGACAGATAACAGAAGGGGACAATCTTCTTCCTGTGAGAACAATGAAAGCCCTGCCCCCCTTGACAAGTTTTTCAGGTTTTTCCCTTATCTTGAAGATTGTCCCTCTCTGCAGTCTACCTGGGCACCTCCCTTCTGATCTGGCTGAACAGGGGGGGGGGGGGAATTTGCTTGTGAATATCTCTTAAACCATAAAGATTTGAGAGATAAGACATATATCGTTCTTCGTGTTTTTTTAATGCCTAGAAAATAAAATAAAGTTAAAACGAAGTATTACTATCCCTTTAAGGACCAGAGTCAAAAGAGTTAAGCTGCCCCATGCACTCCGCTTCAGTTTAACTGTTTGAATGTCAGAGAGATATCCAGTGCATTGCAATGCTTTTAATACTCCTCTGGCACTCAAAGGGTGAAAAAGACAAAAAAAAACTACCAGCAACTGTCATTGCCTCCAAGGACGTGACATCCAGATCCGATATGACCAAATACATGGGAGTGAAATTCAGAGGGGGCATTAGGGTTTTCTATCCATAGTAAGGTAAGTGTGGGGGGTATTACTAGGGGGTGTTACTTCTGTCACCATAAGACCAGTTTAGTTTGTGTTACAGAGCATTACAACCTGCCTGTCTGTTGTACTACCATAATTCTATAAAATAGTTTCTGAGCGGTTAACGTTTTATTCGCTGGCACTTTATGCTAATTCACTGCACAGTATGCTAATTAGTCCTGTTCCAGGCGAATCTTACCACTCTCTGTGCTAGTAGACATGTCCCCAGTGTGTGGGTTCTGCCTACATTCATTCGTAGCTCGGTGTCTGGGAATACTGACCCAGTACAGTCAGAGATCACAGCTCTCCATTATAAGTGATAACATTGGCACCACCTGGTGACCACAGTAGGAGCTTGCAGTTTAATGAGAAAAAAAAAAAATAAGCTGTAACATCTTTCTGAATGAAATATCTCCCCCAGTTGGAGTTTTCTTGTTTTACTTGGGGGGGGGGGGTACTATAAAGATTCATTCTGAGGAACCAATTTACTCAGAACTGATTAGGATTTTAGGAGTAAAATTTTAATTTGACAACTGCTGTTTTAAATGAACACTGTGTTCTGTGGAAGCCTGGGGGGGGGGGTGTAATTGGGATTTAACCATTTGAGTGCCAAAGAGTGCATTGGATATCTCCCTGATACCCAATGGGTTAATGTAATGAGATTAGTATAGTAAACCCCCTTTCTTTTTTCTGTAGGAATTCTATGAACATACAAAGACGCTGTGGCAGGACGAAGGCGTGAAAGCGTGCTACGAGAGATCGAACGAGTACCAGCTGATCGACTGCGCACAGTAGTAAGTCATTACCCAGCCTGGTTGTCAGCGAGGCGTAGGTTACAGAGGCTTTGTGTGTGTTGTGTTAGCGTGTCAGCAATCAGACACTTATTGTACATCTGGAGCTGGATTATTACCAGGAATTAGTGATGGTGCCCAGTCGTGTCTGGACTGCTCTGTGCTTCCTAGTGGACTTCGCATGTGTATGAGGCAGCGGACAGACGGTTAACTTTTCAGCTGCTGCTGGACCGCAGCTCCCGTTGTTTTTCTTGGGCTTTATACACAATGAAAAGAGGTGCAATTCTGGAGCAAACCAACTGTACTTTATAGGGGACAAATAAAGACTTATTAATTTAAATGATGGTTTTAACATCTTGAATTTAAGGTCTCCATAGCTTTGAAGAGCTCTGTAGCATTCAAAAGGTTAAAACACTCATTTATCCTTTTAAGTGCCAGAGGGGTATCCACTGCCTTGCTCTACAGTGAGTCTGGATACCAGTCTGGTGCGCAGAGGGTTAAATTAGTAGATATTTTGGGGAGTTTTTTTTTTTTCTTTCTTGTGGTAAAATTGGTTTTTCCCCAGAATTGCATCAGTTTTCATGTTTTCAGACCAAAGTCTTAAAGGGATAGTAATGTTTCAAAATAAAAGCAGCTCCAATTAATCTTCATATTACTTGCTCCATGGAGAGTGTTATTTCAATACTGTAAGCGTTGTAGTTCAAGAGTAATTGAATGATAAAGTATCCCCCTCTCGCCCCTTTTACTGATGTAACACTGCTCACCTCAGAGCAGCAAGACTGTCCAGATGGATGGCAGAGAGGCACAATCTTCAGTGATCATAAGGAAAAACCTGTCAAGAGTGGCAGGGTTTACCTTATGATCACAGTAAGAAGACTGTCACTTGCTGTGACCTGTCCGGTCAAGTGACCAGATTCCACATCTGAGGGGAGGAGGCTTACAGTAGGGAAAAGGGGCGGGAGGGGGATACTTTATCATTCAGTTACTCTTGTACTACAACTCTGACAGTATTGAAATAACACTCTCTATGGCCTGAATACTATGAAGATTGATTGTCGCTGCTTTTATTTTGAAACATTACTATCCGTTTAACGGGGACAGAAAAACTGTGGTTGCGCAGCTGCTGTTTGTCTATAATATGCTATGGCCAGCTGAGAATGTTGGGAGTTATAGTTTAACAGCTGTAGAGCCATAGGCCCACAGTTATAAAAAGCGAACTGGAGTTATTCCTGAGTAAACCAACTGCACCATAGGGAACAAATTAAAGGGATCTCTCACCTAACTACATGTCCTGCTCATTAGTTAGAGCATTTCTCTAAACCACTGAAAATAGTGTTCATTATATGTAAAAAGCAGTTACATGCGCAAGAATTAAACTTTAAAAAGTGTCCGGCAGCCTACTTCCGGCTTGCGACCAGAGACAGCTCGTCCCACTACCCATCATCCTCGCATGACGGAGGCTGTCTGTCACTAAAGTGGATCAATATCTAGCCAATGTGATCGCTCCACTTTAGTGACAGACAGCCTCCGTCATGCGAGGATGATGGGTAGTGGGACGGAGCTGTCTCTGGTCGGCAAAGTTCGGCAAGCCGGAAGTAGGCTGCCGAACACTTTTTAAAGTTTAATTCTTGCGCATGTAACTGCTTTTTACATATAATGAACGCTATTTTCAGTAGTTTCGAAAATGCTCTAACTAATGAGCAGGACATGTAGTTAGGTGAGAGATCCCCTTCAACATTCCTGTTAAACTAAGTTGGTCTTTAAACCCCTTGAATGCTAGAGAGACCCTCTCCAGCATTCAAGGGGTTAAAAGCTCAATTCAAATGGATTGTAATTTAGGAATGTTTGTTTGTCCCCTGTGGTGCAGTTGGTTTTACTCCCAGTCCTGGGCCATAGTGTGTGCATCTCTGATGTACTGGATGACTTTTGTGTAGACGAGTGAGTATATACTGTTTTTGGTGTCAGATGTTTGTGTGAAGATTATACCAGTAAACTGTATAAAAAAACAACAAAAGGAGAGAGAGGTAGCCAAGTGGAGTAATATCTCACAACTAGTCTAAAAGCCCATGTACACGGGCCAGG
>CM074727.1:178897236-179021218 GCA_037306005.1 Rhinophrynus dorsalis | reverse complement strand
CAGCAGAGACTGCCCGAACGCAGGCAGTCTACTGTGCATGACTGCATCGTGACAAACATCCTAGCGAATTATTATATAGGAGGATATATGTGACTAAAATGTTATAAATTGCACTCACATGTTCCAAAGTATGGCAGAGGCTTGAACCACTTGCCGGCAATACCCGCCTGCAGAGTTCACAACCTTGTCTCTGTTGGAGGATGCAGACCCATGCAGCACTGCTTCTCCCAACAGTGTTCAATTCATTATGCAGTTTATTAACACAGCAACTAAAAACAAGCAAACAACTGACACTGCTTCACCAACGAATTTCACAGTGTTCAGGCTGCTGGTATTGTAGTATACATTGCGTATTGGCTCATACCGGTGTCCTCCAGTAGAGACGAGGTTAGGATCTCTGCCGGCCGATATTGTCGGCATGTGGTATAAGCCTTCACAGACCTTTGGAAAATGTGAGTGCAATTTATAATGATTTGTTCATATGAATTGGGAAAGATTACATAATTTGGTGCCTCGCTCTCTCCTTTTTGGTTTTATATGTTTGCCCTCGCTATTGGGATGATTTGAGAAGAGCAGGAAGACCAAGTCATCTTGAAGTTTGACACTGCATATTTGGGGAGTTTAAAGGGATAGTTATACTTGTATTAACCCTTTAGTGACCGGCGGGCCTGGGACGTTTCCGTCCCATAAGGACCGCGTTGATGCACGCCGAAGCGCCGGTACACGTGACCTGTTGCTTGTATCGACGCGTCACTTTGGGGCCTGATAGAGATCGCTCCGATCTTGGAGCGGTCAATTTCAGGCCCTATTTTTACTTACAGAGCTCCCGGTAGAGTGCTGTAAGTAAAAAGTACGTCACGTACTATGACCGTCATCGGTCCTTGAGTATTTCAAGGACCGTGACCGTCATAGTACGTCACATGTCGTTAAGGGGTTAAACTTGCGCTCTGAGTCTTGTATTTGAATACTCTCAGTTCTGTAGTTCAAGCTGTATTCAGTCAGAAAGGATCCTCCTTCTCGTGTCTTTTGGCTTCCTCCCATCAGATGTGGAATCCGGTGGTTGGACCAGGCTGATGCGACGAGGGACCGTCTTCATTCAGTAAGTGTAACCCTTTGAGATCCAGAGGGGTACGGAATGCACTGCAAAGCAATGCATTCCATACCCCTCTGGCACTCAAAGGGATAAGCAAAACCCTGCCCCTCTTATTGGACGAGGGCAGGATTTTCCTTTTGCTTACTGAAGATTGTCCCTCGCCACGCTCCATCTGGACCAGACAGAGGATCAGTGATGCACGGAAAGGGGCGGGGATCCTTTTGGATTGAATAGCTCTTGAACTACAAAACATAAGTATTCAAATACAGCTCTGTGTAAATAAATAAATAAGACTCAGAGCTCAAGTTTAATACAAGAATTACTAACCCTTTAAATGTTCCATATGTTCTCTCTCTGGGACCACACAAGTGTCAATTCCCAGACACTGATTTTGGGAGGAGCAGTCCTCACACGGGTGCTGGTGTTGTATTACTAGGAGCGTCGCCCTTCTTTTCTTATATCGGTTGACTAGTATAAGAGTGGCTCTTGCACCAGATTAATTTCTTTTATAGAGCTTTAAAATCTGCCTTTATGCTGTACTAGTTTTTTGAATGTATCTTTGTTTTGGTGGCAGGAAGTGACATTTTATACGAATTCCCAGCACATTATGCTACATAGTTCTGTCCCAGGCCAAATTTACCTCTTGCTTTGCAGTTAGATCCCCCGATCCATTTATAGCACAGTGTGGGGTAATATTGGCCCAGCAGTTAAATTAATTGGCATAAAATGCCAGATTAACATTAGCAAGATATTGGTAAATGTGGCCCTTTATGTCCTGAGGCACCCAGAAATGGTTATCCCTTTCTCTGTTGTCCAGGGAGCCAACATCATATATTACACTAGTTATAGGGACATAACTACATGGGGGCATTTGTACCCAGCATCTAAAGGCCCCATCTGCTTCAGGGTCCATCAAGTTCTACTTGTGCATCTGTCAAATATTTTTGTGATAAGGGAACCCAAAAAAAATGCCTGCGCCTTCCAATGACAGCACCACTGACCAGGAGAAGGAGGAGTCAGTGCGTGCCCACAAATGTATCAGTGATGCACATGGGAGGAGCAGCTCTGAGCAACTTCCTGCTTCTGTTGCAGGTGCATTTTTTTCACCATCCACTAGGGGAGCTGTATGGCACCAAAACGAGAAATAGACTGAGTGGAAAACACAGTGGTGCTCAGTTCAAATTAACCAGTGTATCACTGATACAAAAGGCTGGAACAACATGGATCCCTCCTAGTGTAAATAAATACTCGGTTGGTGCCTGTCTGGGATTGGCATATATTGTACCATACTGCACTAGTAATTCAAAGAGCTTTGTTTCCACGTCATGTGTGTTCCTTTAACTCTTTAACATCTTGTGACGTGCCAGGACCATCATGCCATTCTTGATTTTAAGGACCAGTAACATTCCTGGCACAGAATGGAATTCTTTGATGGTAGGGTGGCTGCACGCCTCTCTGCCATCCCAGGATCCATTGCTGCAAAAAAAAAAAAAAAAAAAAAAAAGGGCCTCCCTTCAGCGCATTGGGTGATCATTAAGGGGTTAACCCATTGAATGCCAGACACGTGCCCAACGTGTTGGAGACATTTCTAGCATCCAAGGGGTTAAAATAAAGTGACTAAGTGGTTGATGTTCGCGGTGCAGCCCACACACTGTAGCGTAGTACAGAGCTTCATGTGAATACTTAATCGATGAGAAGAGATGACTTGCCGGAGCCTCTGGGGTCTGGGAATTAGCGCACGGGATGAGGAAACAATGGGGGGGGTTTCCGTGGAAAAGCAATTGGTTGCAGTTGTTGAAGTTTTTCTTGTTATTTGGACTACAAGTTGCGAGATATTTCGGGGTTATGTACGAAGACAAAAGTGTAGCAAACCTACGGCAAACCAGCTGCACTTGAACTATTCCCGTTACTTTAAATGGGGGTTTTAACTTCATGTATGCTAGAGACTAATTCGGTGAGTTATGGTACAGTACATTGAAGGTCTCTGTGGCATTCATGGGGTTAAGTGTCTTAATTCAATAGGAATTGTTAATTGTCCCCTGTAATGCAGTTGCTTTGCCCAAGTTCTGCTTTTGATTGTAACCCTTTGAGTGACAGAGGGGTACGGACCGCACTGCAAAGCAGAATTTTGACATGACAGTTACTGGCAGGATGTCAGATTCATGTGAGCAGACATGATACTTACTGGCACGATGTCAGGTCCATGTCACAGTTACTGGCAGGATGTCTGGTTCATATGTGAGCGGACATGACAGTTACTGGCAGGATGTCCGGTTCATGTGAGCGGACATGACAGTTACTGGCAGGATGTCCGGTTCATGTGAGCGGACATGACCGTTACTGGCAGGATGTCCGGTTCATGTGAGCAGACATGACAGGTACTGGCAGGATGTCCGGTTCATGTGAGCGGACATGACAGTTACTGGCAGGATGTCAGGTTCATGTGAGCGGACATGACAGTTACTGGCAGGATGTCCGGTTCATGTGAGCGGACATGACAGTTACTGGCAGGATGTCAGGTTCATGTGAGCGGACATGACAGTTACTGGCAGGATGTCCGGTTCATGTGAGCGGACATGACAGTTACTGGTAGGATGTCCGGTTCATGTGAGCGGACATGACAGTTACTGGCAGGATGTCCGGTTCATGTGAGCGGACATGACAGGTACTGGCAGGATGTCCGGTTCATGTGAGCGGACATGACAGGTACTGGCAGGATGTCCGGTTCATGTGAGCGGACATGACAGTTACTGGCAGGATGTCCGGTTCATGTGAGCGGACATGACAGTTACTGGCAGGATGTCCGGTTCATGTGAGCGGACATGACAGTTACTGGCAGGATGTCCGGTTCATGTGAGCGGACATGACAGTTACTGGCAGGATGTCCGGTTCATGTGAGCGGACATGACAGTTACTGGCAGGATGTCAGGTTCATGTGAGCGGACATGACAGTTACTGGCAGGATGTCAGGTTCATGTGAGCGGACATGACAGTTACTGGCAGGATGTCAGGTTCATGTGAGCGGACAGGACAGTTGCTGGCAGGATGTCAGGTTAGTGTGAGCGGACAGGACAGTTGCTGGCAGGATGTCAGGTTAGTGTGAGCGGACAGGACAGTTACTGGCAGGATGTCAGGTTCATGTGAGCGGACATGACAGTTACTGGCAAGATGTCAGGTTAATATGAGCAGACATGACAGTTGCTGGCAGGATATCAGGATCATGTGAGCGGACATGACAGTTACTGGCAGGTTGGATTGTTTTTTTCTCCCCTAAACTAAAGCGGGCAGAGTCCATAAACTCTTTAACCCTGTGAGAGGAGGACACAGTGCATTGCAAAGTGTTTTGTTGTACACCACTTTGGTTAGAAAAGGGTTAAGTACCAGAGGGGTGAATAGCATATTGCAATGCCGTGCATTGCACACTCTAATGGTGGTTAAAGGGTTAAGATAACCACACGCAGTGAATAGAATTTGTGCCCTGTGGTCCTGCCAGTGACCATCATGTCCGCCTCCACAGACCTGACATCCAGGACTGACTGGGGGAACAAGGGTCAATAGTTCATAAGGGACAGTAGGATTTTCTAGCCATAGGAATGCAATGGGGATTATTATGGTCTGTTCTCCTCTATATAATCCATTTGTTGCTAGAGACCTCTCCCTTGTATTGCTTCCCAAAGCTGTGAAGAATTCAGTGTCTCACTTCTTAACCCTTCAAGTGCTAGAGCGGTACACAGAGCATGGCTACCTCTCTGGCACTGAAAGGGTTAAAGAAAGTGAGAGAAAGGGTTAAAGATGGGGGGGGGGGGTTGATGCCGCGCTCTGATCTGGTGGAAGAATGAAGAGACAATCGTGCACATTGTTCACAATCCCCGGCCCCAGTGCGTGGGTTCACCACTGTAAAAACGGGCATCTCCACAACGTGTCCACGCAAATTACTGACATTTTTTGCCAGTCTCACTTGTGACAGCCCTGCGAGAGCAGGCAGCCAAGCACGTTTCTGTTCTGCCTACTGTGCCAGCAGAGGACAGATGGCTTGTGTGTGGCGCTTACCAGGCAGCGCGTGGTTCAGCAGCACAGACCATTCCTGCCTTGTTCTTCCTTTCTCTTTAACGCCTGGTCCTCAAGCTACCAACAGCGCAAAGAGCTACTAAAGAGCTTCCAACTCTACTTCAGTTCAGGTGGATCAGTTAATGTGACTGAGCGGTACTGGATCCAAAATAGGGTGTCATAAGTGCACAGTAAGGTCCAGTAACAGAGGTTTACTTTTGGGGATGAGGTGCTGCTCAGTCATGTTTTTCTCTCTCCATAATAGAGGCGACATTTCCATATTTCACATCAGTCTGTTTCCACCCACAGACCGCACTGATCCGAAATGTCAGGGATATTACGTCTGCACGGGAGAAGCAGATAAAACCCAGACGTGTTTCAGCCTTTAGTTTCCTCCTCAGCACGGCACGGCCGATTTCCCTTACGGCACATGAAGTGGAAGGGTTCACTGTAGAAATGTCGCCCACTATTGGGCAACCAGCCAAACGCCACATTAAACGGGCTGCCGCGTTAAAATGGGCAAAATAAGAATATCTGCTTACGTACCGATACATTCTCATGTCGAAGGTGCCTGCTGCTGTGCTTGTCTCAAACAGTGCAGATTACTGTTATGTACGCATACAGTATACAGACAGAGGATTACTCCGAATCCTAATATCCTATATAATAATTCACTAATTTGTGTGTAACGCACGACATGCGCAGTAGACACTGCTGCGGGTGCTGCAGTCATGCGCAGTAGAGACTGCCCGCGCCGTGGCTGATACAGAGCTGGGCGCTCCAAGGAGCCATGCGTGTGACTTCCCATTATGGGGCAGGTTATGGGGCAACTACCCTGTGCCAGGAGCTAATGTACGCCAGGGAGCCATGCGTGTGACTTCCCATTATGGGGCAACTACCCTGTGACAGGAGCTAATGCACGCAGCTTTGGGACTCGCATCAGTGTGATCTGCGGATGAGATGCACTATCTTGTGAGTAGAAATGGTTAGTCTCCAGGGTAGTTGAACCATAACCTGCCCCATAATGGGAGGTCACGTGTGTGGCTCCCTGACCCAAATCCAGAAAGAAGGCCCTTTGTCTTTCAGCAGTGGCTTCCTCATAGTGACCTCTGTTGTTGTTATATTATATTAGGATTCTGGGTAATCCTCTGCCTTTATACTCTATGCACAGTACAGTATAGAACAGCAATCTGCACTGTTAATAAAGCAGAATGTTCAGATCATACTTAGTCACCATGCATTCATTAAGCACTTGGTAACTAGCTTTGAAATTGATGTCTTACCTTCAAAAAATAGCCCAGTGTAAAGGAATCCATCCCATTTGGAGACCAGAACCCAGGCTACAGCGCAGACACCTTGCCCACACGCCTGCACTGTCAGTCCCGATCTCCATTGAGTAGCACTGCAGTGCACCATGTGGTTACCAGAGGAGACTGACGGCATAGGCGCGGACTGCACTAACTCGCCCGCCAGTCCCCAGACAGGAAGGATTCCTTTACACTGGGCTATTTTTTTTTTTAAAGGTAAAACCTCTGTTTCAAAGCTAGTTGCCATGCGTTTAATGAATGTATGGCGACCAGAGACGTGCACAGCAGGAGACCGCTTCAACATGAGACTGTGTCAGCACATAAGCTTGAAATATTCTTCTTCCTCCCAGTTTAATGCGGCGACATGTTTGAGCGGTTTGGATGGACGACAATAATGGGCGACATTGCAAAAGGATACCAACTGGAAGAGTGTCCATGACATGAGGAGATAAGGAAGGGGTATGACAAGGGCGCACTCAAGGAGTAACACCGAGCAGTTTATAATTGTCGTTCCTCTTTTTCTCTTTAAAGGGACAGTAATACTTAAGCATTACTAATCCCTATATTAAAGCCCTACTTAAAAAAAAGAAACGTTTTGCCCCCAGTGTCATCTCTCAGACCTTTATGGTTTGAGAGATGAACGCTTCTAAAGTTGCCCTTTCCCTCCCCCTTCCCCGTAGTCAGCATTTTAGCGGACTCAGGGAAATCCGGTCAGAGGTCATCAGGTGGCTCTGCAGCAGAGCCGCAATCGCATTACTAAAAACAAACTTTCACTAAAACGGTCTTCTATGTGCGCTTGCAAATCAAGCAAACGTAGAACACCATTTCAGTGAAAGTTTTCTTTTTTAGTAACACGAACAGGCTGTGCTGGAGAGACGCCTGAAAGTCGTACGACTGTTCCCTGCAGTCAGCTAGAATGCTGACTATGGGGAAGGGGAGGGCAACTTTAGGAGCGATCATCTCTCAAACCATAAAGGTCTGAGAAATGACACTGGGGGCAATAGGTTTTTTTTTTTAAGTAGTACTTTGCTATAGGGATTAGTAATACTTAAGTATTACTGTCCCTTTAAAGAGACGCCAATGTCCCATAAAAAATGAAACTTGTTTTGTAGAAGTTATTTGGCACAAATCCTATCTCTCAGACCTTTATGGTCTGTAAAGTTCCCCCCTCTCTCCCCTTCTCTTGACATCAGCATCTAGCTGACCGCAGGAGATCCCGGTCCGGGGACCAGCGGGCGGCTCTGCAGCAGAGCCGAAATGCCGTTATTTAAAAAGAATGACTTCATTGGAAAGGTCTACAAAGTGTGCCTGGTTTGCAAGCATACATTGTAGACCATTTCCATGTGCCAAATAACTTATTTTTTTAAACCTTTACAAGACAAGCTTATTTTTTGGGGACATTACTGTCTCTTTAATATCCTGAAGAGAAATGTGTCTCACACATGGGCCTAGGAGGAATCGGCTGACCCTCACACTGACGAGGCCACTGGAGTCCAAAACGTATATCGGGGGTTTCTCTTGCGCCCCCTTTCTCTTGCGCCCCCTTTCTCTTGCGCCCCCTTTCTCTTGCGCCCCCTTTCTCTTGCGCCCCCTTTCTCTCGCGCCCTCCACTCACTCACTCACTCACTCACTCCACTCACTCCACTCACTCCACTCACTCCACTCACTCCACTCACTCACTCCACTCACTCACTCCACTCACTCACTCCACTCACTCCACTCACTCCACTCCACTCACTCCACTCACTCACTCCACTCACTCACTCCACTCACTCACTCCACTCACTCACACACACACACGCGTTCTCTCTCTCACTCTCACACGCGCACACACACACCTACATTGGATGTTTCTGACCTTGTGACGCTGCACTAAACTGATAGGAATATGGACGTTTCTTTTCTGTAATGGCACAAGGGAGTGAAAATAGAAGGCAATCAACAGAATAGACCAACTGCATTGGGGTTGGGGGGCAATTCCCATTGACCTAAATGTGGGGTTTAACTCCTTGAATGCATTAGAGATCTCCAACCTATTTAGAATTGATGGGGTTTAAAATCCCTGTTTATTTCAATGGGGGATTTTAGTTCTCCCCCATAATAAAGTTGGTTTGTTCCAGAATTGTGCCACTACTTTGTTGCACATGCGGCCTTGTATATTAACCTCTCCATTGCCGTCTAATCAGGGTGATTGGTGCCAGCCTGTTGTCACCAGCAGGTAAAGAGTTAAAGTGATTTATTACCTGAAGCCCCATCCTCCTTACTGAATTGAATGAAAACCATTTTGTTTAACTCATTGAGCATCAGAGGGTATTGCTCATTGCTTCGCACTGCATTGCACACCCCTTTGGTTCTCAAGGTTTTAATTTAATGAGGTGACTATGGATTGAATCTGTTTGGTCTGGTCTGTGATATGACCAAGGTGCTGGGTATCCTGCTATTGTGTGTCCTATAATTACATTTCACTCCCTGTGCCTCGCTGGTTATAGTGTGTGTGTGTGTGTGTGTGTGTGTGTGTGTGTGTGTGTGTGTGTGTGTGTGTACTCCCTGTGCCTCGCTGGTTATAGTGTGTGTGTACTCCCTGTGCCTCGCTGGTTATAGTGTGTGTGTACTCCCTGTGCCTCGCTGGTTATATTGTGTGTGTGTGTGTGTGTGTGTGTGTGTGTGTGTGTGTGTGTGTGTGCTCCCTGTGCCTCGCTGGTTAAATTGTGTGTGTACTTCCTGTGCCTCGCTGGTTAAATTGTGCGTGTACTTCCTGTGCCTCGCTGGTTAAATTGTGTGTGTGTGTGTGTGTGTACTTCCTGTGCCTCGCTGGTTATATTGTGTGTGTGTGTACTCCCTGTGCCTCGCTGGTTATATTGAGAGAGAGAGTGTGTGTGTGTGTGTGTGTGTGTGTGTGTGTGTGTGTGTGTGTGTGTGTGTGTGTGTGTACTCCCTGTGCCTCGCTGGTTATATTGTGTGTGTGTGTGTGTGCGTACTCCCTGTGCCTCGCTGGTTATATTGTGTGCGTACTCCCTGTGCCTCGCTGGTTATATTGTGTGCGTACTCCCTGTGCCTCGCTGGTTATATTGTGTGCGTACTCCCTGTGCCTTGCTGGTTATATTGTGTGCGTACTCCCTGTACCTCGCTGGTTATATTGTTTGCGTACTCCCTGTGCCTCGCTGGTTACATTGTGTGTGCTCCCTGTGCCTCGCTGGTTACATTGTGTGTGCTCCCTGTGCCTCGCTGGTTACATTGTGTGTACTCCCAGTGCCTCTCAGGTTACATTGTGTGTACTCCCTGTGCCTCTCAGGTTACATTGTGTGTACTCCCTGTGCCTCTCTGGCTACATTGTGTGTACTCCCTGTGCCTCGCTGGCTACATTGTGTGTACTCCCTGTGCCTCGCTGGTTACATTGTGTGTACTGGGCGGATCTCTGGCTAGTCTGCCCTACAGTGATTAGGGCTGTTATGTCATGACAGCTGATTCCTGCTGGGTCCTGCCATTGGCTGCTTCAGTCTCCTTTCTCCTCTTCCTTCTCCTGATACAAGGGGCCCTGCCAGGGAGGTTTCCTGCACTCACCAGCCAGGATCTTTCTAATGAGCCACATGGAATTGTCTGCTCCCTGGTCATTGGTCTGCCTGTCCCTCCAAGGTGCAGAGACAGACGGACATAAAAGTAACATCTCATAATACACACATATGTGCATGAGCTCGCTTACATACACACTTACATACATAATACACACTTACATACATAATACACTTACCTGCATGAGCTCGCTTACATACATACATAATACACTCATACCTGCATAAGCTCACTTACATACATAATACACACATACCCGCATGAGCTCGCTTACATACACCCTTACATACATAATACACACGTACTCGCATGAGATCGCTTACATACACACATACATAATACACATACCTTCATGAGCTCACTTACATACACACTTACACATACATACACGCACAAATGCACAATCTTAGCTTACTATGGCAAAGAAACACTAATGGATTTCTGCTTTAACCCTTTGAGTGCCATAGGGATGCTCAACACATTGCTTTGCAATGCGACACACACACACACACACACACACACACACACACACACACACACACACACACACACACACACACACACACACACACACACACACGTTAGAAGTCAACCTCTAGGGTGCATCCATTGCATACATTCTTGGAGTCACACGCGCACACCAAGAAGAGTGGAGCAATGCAGCCCCATCATGAGGGGTTTCTGTTTACTTACCTTTGACTTTTAACCCCTTGAGTGTTAAAGAAGTGAAATCTATAACCTTTACATACACGTTAACAGGTGGTTCTGATCATGTCTTCTGAGGTTCTGTTCAGAATAGCTAAACTGACTGAAAAACTCAAAGCTCAAGTTGTATACAAGTTAACCCTTTGTGTACCATAGATGTGCCCCACGCAATACTTCTCTGGCCCTCAAAGGGTTAAATAGATAGGGTTGAGACTAAAACGCGAGTAGGTAACCGTTTCACATGAAAAGGTATATAATTGTATTTCAATTGGGGTGTATGAAGAACTCCTAGTGACAACATTGCAGCTCTGTAAACGTGAGTCACTATAAAATGCAATGGGCACAGTTATCTAATATATCATTTCATCCTCCACCAGTTTCCACTAGTTTCGGTATTGTGCTTCCCTTTGACCCCCTGTGCACCACACATTTTGATAATTTCATCAACATGTCTTGTCTTTGGTCTTCTTGGGTGTTTGGTATCAAGAGAAATCTGTTCCAAATCCATTTGGTCCATCTACATTCATATATATGGAAAATATGAGAGCACTTCTGGGGAATTCTTCACTGAAAAGCTACCACCAGGTGATGCTGTTCCCATCTCTTACTAGAGAGTGATCTAGTCTGTGACTCAAGCTCTCCATTTGAGTGCAACCTATATAATAATTCGCTAACAGTGTTTGTCAGAAGCTGTCATGTGCAGTAGAGATGGCTGTGCGCTGCAGTCATTCGCAGTAGACGGCTGTGAGCGCTGCAGTCATTCGCAGTAGACGGCTGTGAGCGCTGCAGTCATTCGCAGTAGACGGCTGTGAGCGCTGCAGTCATGTGCAGTAGAGATGGCTGTGCGCTGCAGTCATGCGCAGTAGAGACTGCCCATGCCATGGCTGATACAGAGCAGGGAGCTCCGAATTCAGACCAGAGTCCACTCTGCACACCTTCCTGGGACCGCTCGGTCCCAGGAAGGTGCGCAGAGAGGACCGCTCTGAATTCGGAGCGCCCCACTCTGTATCAGTCTCAGTGTGGTCCGGCAGTCAGTACTGCGCAGGACTGCAGCTCCGCCAGTGTTGGCTTGTGTACACGGGCGTTAAAATTAGTTTTAAACATAAATGATTTAGAAAAAAATTGAATAATACTCAGCCGGAAAGCCCTTATAACATTTGTGTTGGTTTTTTTTTTGTTTTTTTTTTTAAAGTTCAGCTGCTCCTTTAAACGTGCAAAAATGCATGTTTGAGCTGTACTGACTTTTGAATGAACCATCTTCCAGCAGAGGGCGCAGCCTTGTTTTACTCAGTGGGGAATCACAGTTAGATATGTATCTCACAAGAGGAATTCCCTGGCCCCTTAGAAGCCGTGGTGCAAAAACAATATGGACCTCAGATTTGTGCATTTGGAAGTACATTTAGCAGACTCGGCATTCACTCCCATATGTGCAAATTAAAGATGCATATTGTTTTGTCACCTTCATTACACATTTACAGCTTTTTTTTCTTTCTGTACATGGGCAGCTGCATTTGACCTTGAATATTTAACCCTTTGAGTGCAGGGGGTATGCAACATGCTACATTTATTCTTGTCAGCCTGTCAGAGACGACTTACTGCTCAAGGGTTAATTGTGTCACTCTGTAATCTGCGGCTTGCAATCCCTCCAGTATCATCCGAATGACTAATTGTTCTTGGCTGTTCCTCAAACATCTTTTTTAATGTTTTTGAACCAGAAAAAATTAATTATTTTATATATAATTCTCCCCTCCCCCTCCATCGCATGTCAGAGAAAAGTGTTTCACTCCCTAAAGGTGAAACTTTGCATCTTGCTTTTATTAACTGTTTGAGTCCCAGAGGGCTTTGTGAGACACAATGCATTACTCATTCTGGCACGTCCCCTACGTCAAGATTGTCCCTCATTTCGATCTGTCTGGTCAGATCTGAAGGGAAGAAGAGTGATGTTTATAATAAAATTACAATCAAACAATGTTTAGAGCATTATAAAAAGGTATCTATATATATAATTCACTAGAATGCAATGCTTCCTGTGTGCCTAACCGCACATGTGCAGTAGAGAATGCCCGAACGATGCAGTCATGCTCAGTAGAGACAAACGTGTTGGCCTTCAGTCCGAGCACGGCTGATCTGGAGTGGGGAGCTCCGAACGGCCCACCGCCCGTCTCCACCCCCGCTGGGTGGCACTTTGGCCTGTATATACGGGCCTTCAATACTAGTAATGAATAATATGATATGGCATTATATCAGCACATTACTATCCCTTTAAAGGTTAAGTAGCCTCATTTAATCTGCCTGTTTCAGTCTGGGAAATAAAAACAGCCATCAACTTATGTGTACCTCCAGGACTGACTGAAGATATTAATTCTTAAAGGGATAGTAATACTTCCAGATTACTAATCCCCATATTGTAGCTTTGTTAAAAAGAAACTTATTGCCCCCAGTGTCAACTCTCAAACCCTTATGGTCTGAGAGATGATAGCGCTCAAAGTTCCCCCTCCCTCCCCCTTCCCTGTCTGAACGCTGACTGCAGGGATATCCGGTATTACTTGCATCAGGCGGCTCTGCAGCATTGCTGAGATCGCGTTTATAAAAAAGAAATCGTTCACTAAAACGGTCTTCTACATGTGCTTGCAAACCAAGCACACGTAGAAAGAATTATTTTTTTATAAATGCGATATCGGCTCAGCTGCAGAGCCGCCTGATGCACATAAGACTGTCGTACGACAGCTTCCCCTTCAGTCAGCGTTCAGTCAGGGAAGGGGGAGGGAGGGGGAACTTTGAGCGCTATCATCTCTCAGACCATAAGGGTTTGAGAGTTGACACTGGGGGCAATAAGTTTCTTTTTAACAAAGCTACAATATGGGGATTAGTAATATGGAAGTATTACTATCCCTTTAAGAACTGATATCTTCAGTCAGTCCTGGAGGTACACATAAGTTGATGGCTGTTTTTATTTCCCAGACTGAAACAGGCAGATTAAATGAGGCTACTTAACCTTTAAAGGGATAGTAATGTGCTGATATAATGCCATATCATATTATTCATTACTAGTATTGAAGGCCCATGTATACGGGCCAAAGTGCCACCCAGCGGGGATGGAGACGGGCGGTGGGCCGTTCGGAGCGCCCCACACCAGATTAGCCGTGCTCGGACTGAAGGCCAACACGTTTGTCTCTACTGAGCATGACTGCATCGTTCGGGCATTCTCTACTGCACATGTGCGGTTAGGCACACAGGAAGCATCACATTCTAGTGAATTATATATATATTGATACCTTTTTATAATGCTCTAAACATTGTTTGATTGTAATTTTATTATAAACATCACTATTCTTCCGTTCAGATCTGAACAGACAGATCGAAATGAGGGGCAATCTTGACGTAGGGGAACAGGGTTTTCCTTATGCTAACACAATATTGTCCCTTGTTGCGATCCGTCCAGACCGGATTTCAGATCTGAAGGGAAGAAAAGGGGTGGTGGTGGGGACTTTACAATAAAATTACAATCAAACTACAACAATATGGACGTTTAAAACTGTACAGAGCATAATAGAAAGGTATAATGAATAATCGAATATGGCATTATGTTGGTACATTACTATCTCGGTGTGTGCAGCTTATTAGAAGGCAGTGTGTTGCACACCTCTCCGGTGCTTAAAGTGTTAGTTATGTCCCCCAAAACATTTTTAATACAGTTGTAGAAGCTGAAAAAAAGAATTGCATTGCCACAAACCCATCTCTCGAACCATTGGCAATAAAAGTTCGCACCTCCCTCCCCTTCTCTTGATGTCGGCTGTAAAGCTGACAGAAGGAGGTCCTTTATTAGAAAAGAACTACTTCATGGGAACGGTCTACAAAGTGTGCTTGAAAACCAGGCACACTTTGTAGACCGTTCCCATGAAGTAGTTCTTTTCTATTAACGGGATTTTGGCTCTGCTGAAGAGCCTCATCGTGTCGGCCGACACGGATCTCCTTCTGTCAGCTTTATAGCTGACATCAACAGAAGGGGAGTGAAAGGGGAAACTTGATTGACAATATCTCTCAAACCATAGCGGTTTGTGGCAATGTGATTCTTTTTTTTTAGCCTCTGCAAATCTGTTAAACATTTTTGGGGCCATTACTAACACTTTAACCTGGTAAACATACAGCGGTTGAGATCCTGTGGTTCTGCAGGCAATGGCCATATCTGCTTCCATGGATGGAACATCCAGGGCTGATTGTATTGTGGAAATCATTGGCTGAAGGGTGAATGCGTTGCTGTCTGGGCAGAGGGGGCACTTGGGAAGTGTTTGTGAAATACTGTTTTGTTTCCCAATGGCTAAGGGAATGGCCCAGGGCCTTGGTTTGGATGCCTGATAAGCAGATTGATAGGTGTATTGATTGTTGGGTATGGCATGGTATCACGGAGATGATTGTAGGCTAACCAATGAGATGGGGTGTGGGGGTGAAAGGGCTGCTGACAACCAGCCAGCAGGCCCACTCGTTACACTCCCCACAGGGCACAGACCAACTACACCTAACCCCAAGAATGGTCCCCCCCTACCCTCCGCCACTCCCCAAGAATGGCTCATTTCCTCCCCTCCGCCACTCCCCATGAATGACACACCCCACCACTGCCACTGTTACGTTTAAGGCTTTATAAATACCTAAGAAGGCTTCAGTTAACCCCTTGGACCAGTCAAAGTATAAAAACCCAATTTAACCAAAAACATACTTCTATATCCACTGCACAGGCCTCATCCCAAACTGCTAATGTGCTTCTTATATCCACTGCACAGGCCTCATCCCAAACTGCTAATGTGCTCCTCATATCCACTGCACAGGCCTCATCCCAAACTGCTAATGTGCTTCTTATATCCACTGCACAGGCCTCATCCCAAACTGCTAATGTGCCTCTTATATCCACTGCACACGCCTCATCCCAAACTGCTAATGTGCCTCTTATATCCACTGCACAGGCCTCGTCCCAAACTGCTAATGTGCTCCTTATATCCAATGCACAGGCCTCGTCCCAAACTGCTAATGTGCTCCTTATATCCACTGCACCGGCCTCATCCCAAACTGCTAATGTGCCTCTTATATCCACTGCACAGGCCTCATCCCAAACTGCTAATGTGCTTCTTATATCCACTACACCGGCCTCATCCCAAACTGCTAATGTGCTTCTTATATCCACTGCACAGGCCTCATCCCAAACTGCTAATGTGCCTCTTATATCCACTGCACCGGCCTCGTCTCAAACTGCTAATGTGCCCCTTATATCCACTGCACAGGCCTCATCCCAAACTGCTAATGTGCTTCTTATATCCACTGCACAGGCCTCATCCCAAACTGCTAATGTGCCTCTTATATCCACTGCACAGGCCTCATCCCAAACTGCTAATGTGCTTCTTATATCCACTACACAGGCCTCATCCCAAACTGCTAATGTGCTTCTTATATCCACTGCACAGGCCTCATCCCAAACTGCTAATGTGCTTCTTATATCCACTGCACAGGCCTCATCCCAAACTGCTAATGTGCCCCTTATATCCACTGCACAGGCCTCATCCCAAACTGCTAATGTGCCTCTTATATCCACTGCACAGGCCTCATCCCAAACTGCTAATGTGCTTCTTATATCCACTGCACAGGCCTCATCCCAAACTGCTAATGTGCCTCTTATATCCACTGCACAGGCCTCATCCCAAACTGCTAATGTGCCCCTTATATCCACTGCACAGGCCTCGTCCCAAACTGCTAATGTGCCTCTTATATCCACTGCACAGGCCTCATCCCAAACTGCTAATGTGCCTCTTATATCCACTGCACAGGCCTCATCCCAAACTGCTAATGTGCCTCTTATATCCACTACACAGGCCTCATCCCAGACTGCTAATGTGCCTCTTATATCCACTGCACAGGCCTCGTCCCAAACTGCTAATGTGCTCCTTATATCCACTGCACAGGCCTCATCCCAAACTGATAATGTGCTTCTTATATCCACTGCACAGGCCTCATCCCAAACTGCTAATGTGCTCCTTATATCCACTGCACAGGCCTCATCCCAAACTGCTAATGTGCCTCTTATATCCACTGCACAGGCCTCATCCCAAACTGCTAATGTGCCTCTTATATCCACTGCACAGGCCTCATCCCAAACTGCTAATGTGTCTCTTATATCCACTGCACAGGCCTCATCCCAAACTGCTAATGTGCCTCTTATATCCACTGCACAGGCCTCATCCCAAACTGCTAATGTGCCTCTTATATCCACTGCACAGGCCTCATCCCAAACTGCTAATGTGCTCCTTATATCCACTGCACAGGCCTCATCCCAAACTGCTAATGTGCTCCTTATATCCACTGCACAGGCCTCATCCCAAACTGCTAATGTGTCTCTTATATCCACTGCACAGGCCTCATCCCAAACTGCTAATGTGCTTCTTATATCCACTGCACAGGCCTCATCCCAAACTGCTAATGTGCCTCTTATATCCACTGCACAGGCCTCATCCCAAACTGCTAATGTGCCTCTTATATCCACTGCACAGGCCTCGTCCCAAACTGCTAATGTGCCTCTTATATCCACTGCACAGGCCTCATCCCAAACTGCTAATGTGCCTCTTATATCCACTGCACAGGCCTCATCCCAAACTGCTAATGTGCCCCTTATATCCACTGCACAGGCCTCATCCCAAACTGCTAATGTGCTCCTTATATCCACTGCACAGGCCTCATCCCAAACTGCTAATGTGCTTCTTATATCCACTGCACAGGCCTCATCCCAAACTGCTAATGTGCTTCTTATATCCACTACACCGGCCTCATCCCAAACTGCTAATGTGCCTCTTATATCCACTGCACAGGCCTCATCCCAAACTGCTAATGTGCCTCTTATATCCACTGCACAGGCCTCATCCCAAACTGCTAATGTGCTCCTTATAGCCACTGCACCGGCCTCGTCCCAAACTGCTAATGTGCTCCTTATATCCACTGCACAGGCCTCATCCCAAACTGCTAATGTGCTCCTTATAGCCACTGCACCGGCCTCGTCCCAAACTGCTAATGTGCTCCTTATATCCACTGCACAGGCCTCATCCCAAACTGCTAATGTGCTCCTTATAGCCACTGCACCGGCCTCGTCCCAAACTGCTAATGTGCTCCTTATATCCACTGCACAGGCCTCATCCCAAACTGCTAATGTGCTCCTTATATCCACTGCACAGGCCTCATCCCAAACTGCTAATGTGCTCCTTATAGCCACTGCACCGGCCTCGTCCCAAACTGCTAATGTGCTCCTTATATCCACTGCACAGGCCTCGTCCCAAACTGCTAATGTGCTCCTTATATCCACTGCACAGGCCTCATCCCAAACTGCTAATGTGCTCCTTATATCCACTGCACAGGCCTCATCCCAAACTGCTAATGTGCCTCTTATATCCACTACACCGGCCTCATCCCAAACTGCTAATGTGCCTCTTATATCCACTGCACAGGCCTCGTCCCAAACTGCTAATGTGCCTCTTATATCCACTACACCGGCCTCATCCCAAACTGCTAATGTGCTCCTTATATCCACTGCACAGGCCTCATCCCAAACTGCTAATGTGCCTCTTATATCCACTACACCGGCCTCATCCCAAACTGCTAATGTGCTTCTTATATCCACTGCACAGGCCTCATCCCAAACTGCTAATGTGCTTCTTATATCCACTACACCGGCCTCATCCCAAACTGCTAATGTGCTTCTTATATCCACTACACCGGCCTCATCCCAAACTGCTAATGTGCTTCTTATATCCACTGCACAGGCCTCATCCCAAACTGCTAATGTGCTTCTTATATCCACTACACCGGCCTCATCCCAAACTGCTAATGTGCTTCTTATATCCACTGCACAGGCCTCATCCCAAACTGCTAATGTGCTTCTTATATCCACTGCACAGGCCTCATCCCAAACTGCTAATGTGCTTCTTATATCCACTGCACAGGCCTCATCCCAAACTGCTAATGTGCTCCTTATATCCACTGCACAGGCCTCATCCCAAACTGCTAATGTGCTTCTTATATCCACTGCACAGGCTTCATCCCAAACTGCTAATGTGCCTCTTATATCCACTGCACAGGCCTCATCCCAAACTGCTAATGTGCTCCTTATATCCACTGCACAGGCCTCATCCCAAACTGCTAATGTGCTCCTTATATCCACTGCACAGGCCTCATCCCAAACTGCTAATGTGCTCCTTATATCCACTGCACAGGCCTCGTCCCAAACTGCTAATGTGCCTCTTATATCCACTGCACAGGCCTCATCCCAAACTGCTAATGTGCCTCTTATATCCACTGCACAGGCCTCATCCCAAACTGCTAATGTGCCTCTTATATCCACTGCACAGGCCTCTTCCCAAACTGCTAATGTGCTCCTTATAGCCACACACTAGCCTCGTCCCAAACTGCTAATGTGCCTCTTATATCCACTGCACAGGCCTCATCCCAAACTGCTAATGTGCTCCTTATATCCACTACACAGGCCTCATCCCAAACTGCTAATGTGCCTCTTATATCCACTGCACCGGCCTCGTCCCAAACTGCTAATGTGCTCCTTATATCCACTGCACAGGCCTCAGCCCAAACTGCTAATGTGCTCCTTATATCCACTGCACAGGCCTCATCCCAAACTGCTAATGTGCCTCTTATATCCACTGCACAGGCCTCGTCCCAAACTGCTAATGTGCTCCTTATATCCACTGCACAGGCCTCGTCCCAAACTGCTAATGTGCCTCTTATATCCACTGCACAGGCCTCATCCCAAACTGCTAATGTGCTTCTTATATCCACTGCACAGGCCTCATCCCAAACTGCTAATGTGCCTCTTATATCCACTACACCGGCCTCATCCCAAACTGCTAATGTGCCTCTTATATCCACTGCACAGGCCTCATCCCAAACTGCTAATGTGCTTCTTATATCCACTGCACCGGCCTCATCCCAAACTGCTAATGTGCTCCTTATATCCACTGCACAGGCCTCATCCCAAACTGCTAATGTGCCTCTTATATCCACTACACCGGCCTCATCCCAAACTGCTAATGTGCCTCTTATATCCACTGCACAGGCCTCGTCCCAAACTGCTAATGTGCCTCTTATATCCACTACACAGGCCTCATCCCAAACTGCTAATGTGCTCCTTATATCCACTGCACAGGCCTCGTCCCAAACTGCTAATGTGCCTCTTATATCCACTGCACAGGCCTCATCCCAAACTGCTAATGTGCCTCTTATATCCACTGCACAGGCCTCATCCCAAACTGCTAATGTGCTCCTTATATCCACTGCACAGGCCTCATCCCAAACTGCTAATGTGCCCCTTATATCCACTGCACAAACCTCATCCCAAACTGCTAATGTGCTTCTTATATCCACTGCACAGGCCTCATCCCAAACTGCTAATGTGCCTCTTATATCCACTGCACAGGCCTCGTCCCAAACTGCTAATGTGCCTCTTATATCCACTGCACAGGCCTCATCCCAAACTGCTAATGTGCTTCTTATATCCACTGCACCGGCCTCATCCCAAACTGCTAATGTGCTCCTTATATCCACTGCACAGGCCTCATCCCAAACTGCTAATGTGCCTCTTATATCCACTACACCGGCCTCATCCCAAACTGCTAATGTGCCTCTTATATCCACTTCACAGGCCTCATCCCAAACTGCTAATGTGCTCCTTATATCCACTGCACAGGACTCATCCCAAACTGCTAATGTGCCTCTTATATCCACTGCACAGACCTCATCCCAAACTGCTAATGTGCCTCTTATATCCACTGCACAGGCCTCATCCCAAACTGCTAATGTGCTCCTTATATCCACTGCACAGGCCTCATCCCAAACTGCTAATGTGCCTCTTATATCCACTGCACAGGCCTCATCCCAAACTGCTAATGTGTCTCTTATATCCACTACACCGGCCTCATCCCAAACTGCTAATGTGCCTCTTATATCCACCGCACAGGCCTCATCCCAAACTGCTAATGTGCCTCTTATATCCACTGCACCGGCCTCATCCCAAACTGCTAATGTGTCTCTTATATCCACTGCACAGGCCTCATCCCAAACTGCTAATGTGCCTCTTATATCCACTGCACAGGCCTCATCCCAAACTGCTAATGTGTCTCTTATATCCACTACACCGGCCTCATCCCAAACTGCTAATGTGCCTCTTATATCCACCGCACAGGCCTCATCCCAAACTGCTAATGTGCCTCTTATATCCACTGCACAGGCCTCGTCCCAGACTGCTAATGTGCTTCTTATATCCACTGCACAGGCCTCATCCCAAACTGCTAATGTGCCTCTTATATCCACTGCACAGGCCTCATCCCAAACTGCTAATGTGCCCCTTATATCCACTGCACAGGCCTCATCCCAAACTGCTAATGTGCTTCTTATATCCACTGCACAGGCCTCATCCCAAACTGCTAATGTGCCTCTTATATCCACTGCACAGACCTCATCCCAAACTGCTAATGTGCCTCTTATATCCACTGCACAGGCCTCATCCCAAACTGCTAATGTGCCTCTTATATCCACTGCACCGGCCTCATCCCAAACTGCTAATGTGCTTCTTATATCCACTGCACAGGCCTCGTCCCAAACTGCTAATGTGCCCCTTATATCCACTGCACAGGCCTCGTCCCAAACTACTAATGTGCCTCTTATATCCACTTCACAGGCCTCGTCCCAAACTGCTAATGTGCCTCTTATATCCACTGCACAGGCCTCGTCCCAAACTGCTAATGTGCCTCTTATATCCACTGCACAGGCCTCGTCCCAAACTGCTAATGTGCCTCTTATATCCACTACACAGGCCTCATCCCAAACTGCTAATGTGCTCCTTATATCCACTGCACAGGCCTCGTCCCAAACTGCTAATGTGCTCCTTATATCCACTGCACAGGCCTCATCCCAAACTGCTAATGTGCCTCTTATATCCACTTCACAGGCCTCGTCCCAAAATGCTAATGTGCTTCTTATATCCACTGCACCGGCCTCGTCCCAAACTGCTAATGTGCCTCTTATATCCACTGCACCGGCCTCATCCCAAACTGCTAATGTGCTCCTTATATCCACTGCACAGGCCTCGTCCCAAACTGCTAATGTGCCTCTTATATCCACTGCACAGGCCTCATCCCAAACTGCTAATGTGCCTCTTATATCCACTGCACAGGCCTCATCCCAAACTGCTAATGTGCCTCTTATATCCACTGCACAGGCCTCATCCCAAACTGCTAATGTGCTTCTTATATCCACTGCACAGGCCTCATCCCAAACTGCTAATGTGCCTCTTATATCCACTGCACAGACCTCATCCCAAACTGCTAATGTGCTCCTTATATCCACTGCACAGGCCTCATCCCAAACTGCTAATGTGCCTCTTATATCCACTGCACAGGCCTCATCCCAAACTGCTAATGTGTCTCTTATATCCACTGCACAGGCCTCATCCCAAACTGCTAATGTGCCTCTTATATCCACTGCACAGGCCTCATCCCAAACTGCTAATGTGCTCCTTATATCCACTGCACAGGCCTCGTCCCAAACTGCTAATGTGCCTCTTATATCCACTGCACCGGCCTCATCCCAAACTGCTAATGTGTCTCTTATATCCACTGCACAGGCCTCATCCCAAACTGCTAATGTGCCTCTTATATCCACTGCACAGGCCTCATCCCAAACTGCTAATGTGCTCCTTATATCCACTGCACAGGCCTCATCCCAAACTGCTAATGTGCCTCTTATATCCACTGCACAGGCCTCATCCCAAACTGCTAATGTGCTTCTTATATCCACTGCACAGGCCTCGTCCCAAACTGCTAATGTGCCTCTTATATCCACTGCACAGGCCTCATCCCAAACTGCTAATGTGCTCCTTATATCCACTGCACAGGCCTCGTCCCAAACTGCTAATGTGCCTCTTATATCCACTGCACCGGCCTCATCCCAAACTGCTAATGTGTCTCTTATATCCACTGCACAGGCCTCATCCCAAACTCCTAATGTGCCTCTTATATCCACTGCACAGGCCTCATCCCAAACTGCTAATGTGCTCCTTATATCCACTGCACAGGACTCATCCCAAACTGCTAATGTGCCTCTTATATCCACTGCACAGACCTCATCCCAAACTGCTAATGTGCCTCTTATATCCACTGCACAGGCCTCATCCCAAACTGCTAATGTGCTCCTTATATCCACTGCACAGGCCTCATCCCAAACTGCTAATGTGCCTCTTATATCCACTGCACAGGCCTCATCCCAAACTGCTAATGTGTCTCTTATATCCACTACACCGGCCTCATCCCAAACTGCTAATGTGCCTCTTATATCCACCGCACAGGCCTCATCCCAAACTGCTAATGTGCCTCTTATATCCACTGCACCGGCCTCATCCCAAACTGCTAATGTGTCTCTTATATCCACTGCACAGGCCTCATCCCAAACTGCTAATGTGCCTCTTATATCCACTGCACAGGCCTCATCCCAAACTGCTAATGTGTCTCTTATATCCACTACACCGGCCTCATCCCAAACTGCTAATGTGCCTCTTATATCCACCGCACAGGCCTCATCCCAAACTGCTAATGTGCCTCTTATATCCACTGCACAGGCCTCGTCCCAGACTGCTAATGTGCTTCTTATATCCACTGCACAGGCCTCATCCCAAACTGCTAATGTGCCTCTTATATCCACTGCACAGGCCTCATCCCAAACTGCTAATGTGCCCCTTATATCCACTGCACAGGCCTCATCCCAAACTGCTAATGTGCTTCTTATATCCACTGCACAGGCCTCATCCCAAACTGCTAATGTGCCTCTTATATCCACTGCACAGACCTCATCCCAAACTGCTAATGTGCCTCTTATATCCACTGCACAGGCCTCATCCCAAACTGCTAATGTGCCTCTTATATCCACTGCACCGACCTCATCCCAAACTGCTAATGTGCTTCTTATATCCACTGCACAGGCCTCGTCCCAAACTGCTAATGTGCCCCTTATATCCACTGCACAGGCCTCGTCCCAAACTACTAATGTGCCTCTTATATCCACTTCACAGGCCTCGTCCCAAACTGCTAATGTGCCTCTTATATCCACTGCACAGGCCTCGTCCCAAACTGCTAATGTGCCTCTTATATCCACTGCACAGGCCTCGTCCCAAACTGCTAATGTGCCTCTTATATCCACTACACAGGCCTCATCCCAAACTGCTAATGTGCTCCTTATATCCACTGCACAGGCCTCGTCCCAAACTGCTAATGTGCTCCTTATATCCACTGCACAGGCCTCATCCCAAACTGCTAATGTGCCTCTTATATCCACTTCACAGGCCTCGTCCCAAAATGCTAATGTGCTTCTTATATCCACTGCACCGGCCTCGTCCCAAACTGCTAATGTGCCTCTTATATCCACTGCACCGGCCTCATCCCAAACTGCTAATGTGCTCCTTATATCCACTGCACAGGCCTCGTCCCAAACTGCTAATGTGCCTCTTATATCCACTGCACAGGCCTCATCCCAAACTGCTAATGTGCCTCTTATATCCACTGCACAGGCCTCATCCCAAACTGCTAATGTGCCTCTTATATCCACTGCACAGGCCTCATCCCAAACTGCTAATGTGCTTCTTATATCCACTGCACAGGCCTCATCCCAAACTGCTAATGTGCCTCTTATATCCACTGCACAGACCTCATCCCAAACTGCTAATGTGCTCCTTATATCCACTGCACAGGCCTCATCCCAAACTGCTAATGTGCCTCTTATATCCACTGCACAGGCCTCATCCCAAACTGCTAATGTGTCTCTTATATCCACTGCACAGGCCTCATCCCAAACTGCTAATGTGCCTCTTATATCCACTGCACAGGCCTCATCCCAAACTGCTAATGTGCTCCTTATATCCACTGCACAGGCCTCGTCCCAAACTGCTAATGTGCCTCTTATATCCACTGCACCGGCCTCATCCCAAACTGCTAATGTGTCTCTTATATCCACTGCACAGGCCTCATCCCAAACTGCTAATGTGCCTCTTATATCCACTGCACAGGCCTCATCCCAAACTGCTAATGTGCTCCTTATATCCACTGCACAGGCCTCATCCCAAACTGCTAATGTGCCTCTTATATCCACTGCACAGGCCTCATCCCAAACTGCTAATGTGCTTCTTATATCCACTGCACAGGCCTCGTCCCAAACTGCTAATGTGCCTCTTATATCCACTGCACAGGCCTCATCCCAAACTGCTAATGTGTCTCTTATATCCACTGCACAGGCCTCGTCCCAAACTGCTAATGTGCTCCTTATATCCACTGCACAGGCCTCATCCCAAACTGCTAATGGGCTCCTTATATCCACTGCACAGGCCTCATCCCAAACTGCTAATGTGCCTCTTATATCCACAGCACAGGCCTCATCCCAAACTGCTAATGTGCTTCTTATATCCACTGCACAGGCCTCGTCCCAAACTGCTAATGTGCCTCTTATATCCACTGCACCGGCCTCATCCCAAACTGCTAATGTGCCTCTTATATCCACTGCACAGGCCTCATCCCAAACTGCTAATGTGCCTCTTATATCCACTGCACAGGCCTCATCCCAAACTGCTAATGTGCCTCTTATATCCACTGCACAGGCCTCATCCCAAACTGCTAATGTGCTTCTTATATCCACTGCACAGGCCTCATCCCAAACTGCTAATGTGCCTCTTATATCCACTGCACAGACCTCATCCCAAACTGCTAATGTGCTCCTTATATCCACTGCACAGGCCTCATCCCAAACTGCTAATGTGCCTCTTATATCCACTGCACAGGCCTCATCCCAAACTGCTAATGTGTCTCTTATATCCACTGCACAGGCCTCATCCCAAACTGCTAATGTGCCTCTTATATCCACTGCACAGGCCTCATCCCAAACTGCTAATGTGCTCCTTATATCCACTGCACAGGCCTCGTCCCAAACTGCTAATGTGCCTCTTATATCCACTGCACCGGCCTCATCCCAAACTGCTAATGTGTCTCTTATATCCACTGCACAGGCCTCATCCCAAACTGCTAATGTGCCTCTTATATCCACTGCACAGGCCTCATCCCAAACTGCTAATGTGCTCCTTATATCCACTGCACAGGCCTCATCCCAAACTGCTAATGTGCCTCTTATATCCACTGCACAGGCCTCATCCCAAACTGCTAATGTGCTTCTTATATCCACTGCACAGGCCTCGTCCCAAACTGCTAATGTGCCTCTTATATCCACTGCACAGGCCTCATCCCAAACTGCTAATGTGTCTCTTATATCCACTGCACAGGCCTCGTCCCAAACTGCTAATGTGCTCCTTATATCCACTGCACAGGCCTCATCCCAAACTGCTAATGGGCTCCTTATATCCACTGCACAGGCCTCATCCCAAACTGCTAATGTGCCTCTTATATCCACAGCACAGGCCTCATCCCAAACTGCTAATGTGCTTCTTATATCCACTGCACAGGCCTCGTCCCAAACTGCTAATGTGCCTCTTATATCCACTGCACCGGCCTCATCCCAAACTGCTAATGTGCCTCTTATATCCACTGCACAGGCCTCATCCCAAACTGCTAATGTGCCTCTTATATCCACTGCACCGGCCTCATCCCAAACTGCTAATGTGCTCCTTATATCCACTGCACAGGCCTCATCCCAGACTACTAATGTGCCCCTTATATCCACTGCACCGGCCTCATCCCAAACTGCTAATGTGCCTCTTATATCCACTGCACAGGCCTCATCCCAAACTGCTAATGTGCCTCTTATATCCACTGCACAGGCCTCATCCCAAACTGCTAATGTGCCTCTTATATCCACTGCACAGGCCTCGTCCCAAACTGCTAATGTGCTTCTTATATCCACTGCACAGGCCTCGTCCCAAACTGCTAATGTGCTCCTTATATCCACTGCACAGGCCTCATCCCAAACTGCTAATGTGCTCCTTATATCCACTGCACAGGCCTCGTCCCAAACTGCTAATGTGCCTCTTATATCCACTGCACAGGCCTCATCCCAAACTGCTAATGTGCTCCTTATATCCACTGCACAGGCCTCATCCCAAACTGCTAATGTGCTCCTTATATCCACCGCACAGGCCTCATCCCAAACTGCTAATGTGCCTCTTATATCCACTGCACAGGCCTCATCCCAAACTGCTAATGTGCTTCTTATATCCACTGCACAGGCCTCATCCCAAACTGCTAATGTGCCTCTTATATCCACTGCACAGGCCTCATCCCAAACTGCTAATGTGCCCCTTATATCCACTGCACAGGCCTCATCCCAAACTGCTAATGTGCCTCTTATATCCACTGCACAGGCCTCATCCCAAACTGCTAATGTGCCTCTTATATCCACTGCACAGGCCTCATCCCAAACTGCTAATGTGCTTCTTATATCCACTGCACAGGCCTCGTCCCAAACTGCTAATGTGCTCCTTATATCCACTTCACAGGCCTCATCCCAAACTGCTAATGTGTCTGTTATATCCACTGCACAGGCCTCATCCCAAACTGCTAATGTGCCTCTTATATCCACTGCACCGGCCTCGTCCCAAACTGCTAATGTGCTCCTTATATCCACTTCACAGGCCTCATCCCAAACTGCTAATGTGCCCCTTATATCCACTGCACAGGCCTCATCCCAAACTGCTAATGTGCCTCTTATATCCACTGCACAGGCCTCATCCCAAACTGCTAATGTGCCTCTTATATCCACTGCACAGGCCTCATCCCAAACTGCTAATGTGCCTCTTATATCCACTGCACAGGCCTCATCCCAAACTGCTAATGTGCTTCTTATATCCACTGCACAGGCCTCGTCCCAAACTGCTAATGTGCTCCTTATATCCACTGCACCGGCCTCATCCCAAACTGCTAATGTGTCTCTTATATCCACTGCACAGGCCTCATCCCAAACTGCTAATGTGCCTCTTATATCCACTGCACAGGCCTCATCCCAAACTGCTAATGTGCTTCTTATATCCACTGCACAGGCCTCGTCCCAAACTGCTAATGTGCTCCTTATATCCACTGCACCGGCCTCATCCCAAACTGCTAATGTGTCTCTTATATCCACTGCACAGGCCTCATCCCAAACTGCTAATGTGCCTCTTATATCCACTACACAGGCCTCATCCCAAACTGCTAATGTGCCTCTTATATCCACTGCACAGGCCTCGTCCCAAACTGCTAATGTGCTTCTTATATCCACTGCACAGGCCTCATCCCAAACTGCTAATGTGCCTCTTATATCCACTGCACAGGCCTCATCCCAAACTGCTAATGTGCTCCTTATATCCACTGCACAGGCCTCATCCCAAACTGCTAATGTGCTCCTTATATCCACTACACAGGCCTCATCCCAAACTGCTAATGTACCTCTTATATCCACTGCACAGGCCTCATCCCAAACTGCTAATGTGCCTCTTATATCCACTGCACAGGCCTCATCCCAAACTGCTAATGTGCCTCTTATATCCACTGCACAGGCCTCATCCCAAACTGCTAATGTGCCTCTTATATCCACTGCACAGGCCTCATCCCAAACTGCTAATGTGCTCCTTATATCCACTGCACAGGCCTCATCCCAAACTGCTAATGTGCTTCTTATATCCACTGCACAGGCCTCATCCCAAACTGCTAATGTGCCCCTTATATCCACTGCACAGGCCTCATCCCAAACTGCTAATGTGCTTCTTATATCCACTGCACAGGCCTCATCCCAAACTGCTAATGTGCTTCTTATATCCACTGCACAGGCCTCATCCCAAACTGCTAATGTGCTCCTTATAGCCACTGCACAGGCCTCATCCCAAACTGCTAATGTGCTCCTTATAGCCACTGCACCGGCCTCATCCCAATCTGCTAATGTGCTTCTTATATCCACTGCACAGGCCTCATCCCAAACTGCTAATGTGCTTCTTATATCCACTGCACCGGCCTCATCCCAGACTGCTAATGTGCTCCTTATATCCACTGCACAGGCCTCATCCCAAACTGCTAATGTGCTTCTTATATCCACTGCACAGGCCTCATCCCAAACTGCTAATGTGCCTCTTATATCCACTGCACAGGCCTCATCCCAAACTGCTAATGTGCCTCTTATATCCACTGCACAGGCCTCATCCCAAACTGCTAATGTGCCTCTTATATCCACTGCACAGGCCTCGTCCCAAACTGCTAATGTGCTTCTTATATCCACTGCACAGGCCTCATCCCAAACTGCTAATGTGCTTCTTATATCCACTGCACAGGCCTCATCCCAAACTGCTAATGTGCCTCTTATATCCACTGCACAGGCCTCATCCCAAACTGCTAATGTGCTTCTTATATCCACTGCACAGGCCTCATCCCAAACTGCTAATGTGCTTCTTATATCCACTGCACAGGCCTCATCCCAAACTGCTAATGTGCCTCTTATATCCACTGCACAGGCCTCATCCCAAACTGCTAATGTGCTCCTTATATCCACTGCACAGGCCTCATCCCAAACTGCTAATGTGCTTCTTATATCCACTGCACCAGCCTCATCCCAAACTGCTAATGTGCTTCTTATATCCACTGCACAGGCCTCGTCCCAAACTGCTAATGTGCTCCTTATATCCACTGCACACGCCTCATCCCAAACTGCTAATGTGTCTCTTATATCCACTACACAGGCCTCATGCCAAACTGCTAATGTGCTTCTTATATCCACTGCACAGGCCTCATCCCAAACTGCTAATGTGCTCCTTATATCCACTGCACAGGCCTCATCCCAAACTGCTAATGTGCTTCTTATATCCACTGCACAGGCCTCATCCCAAACTGCTAATGTGCTTCTTATATCCACTGCACCAGCCTCATCCCAAACTGCTAATGTGCTTCTTATATCCACTGCACAGGCCTCATCCCAAACTGCTAATGTGCTCCTTATATCCACTGCGCAGGCCTCATCCCAAACTGCTAATGTGCCTCTTATATCCACTGCACAGGCCTCATCCCAAACTGCTAATGTGCCTCTTATATCCACTGCACCGGCCTCATCCCAAACTGATAATGTGCTTCTTATATCCACTGCACAGGCCTCATCCCAAACTGCTAATGTGCTCCTTATATCCACTGCACAGGCCTCATCCCAAACTGCTAATGTGCTCCTTATATCCACTGCACAGGCCTCATCCCAGACTGCTAATGTGCTTCTTATATCCACTGCACCGGCCTCATCCCAAACTGCTAATGTGCCTATTATATCCACTGCACAGGCCTCATCCCAAACTGCTAATGTGCTTCTTATATCCACTGCACAGGCCTCATCCCAAACTGCTAATGTGCTCCTCATATCCACTGCGCAGGCCTCATCCCAAACTGCTAATGTGCCCCTTATATCCACTGCACCAGCCTCATCCCAAACTGCTAATGTGCCTCTTATATCCACTGCACCGGCCTCATCCCAAACTGCTAATGTGCTTCTTATATCCACTGCACCGGCCTCATCCCAAACTGCTAATGTGCTTCTTATATCCACTTCACAGGCCTCATCCCAAACTGCTAATGTGCCTCTTATATCCACTGCACCGGCCTCATCCCAAACTGCTAATGTGCTTCTTATATCCACTGCACAGGCCTCGTCCCAAACTGCTAATGTGCCCCTTATATCCACTGCACAGACCTCATCCCAAACTGCTAATGTGCTCCTTATATCCACTGCACAGGCCTCATCCCAAACTGCTAATGTGCTCCTTATATCCACTTCACAGGCCTCATCCCAAACTGCTAATGTGTCTCTTATATCCACTGCACAGGCCTCATCCCAAACTGCTAATGTGCCTCTTATATCCACTGCACAGGCCTCATCCCAAACTGCTAATGTGCCTCTTATATCCACTGCACAGGCCTCATCCCAAACTGCTAATGTGCCCCTTATATCCACTGCACAGGCCTCATCCCAAACTGCTAATGTGCCCCTTATATCCACTGCACAGGCCTCGTCCCAAACTGCTAATGTGCCCCTTATATCCACTGCACCGGCCTCATCCCAAACTGCTAATGTGCCTCTTATATCCACTGCACAGGCCTCATCCCAAACTGCTAATGTGCCTCTTATATCCACTGCACCAGCCTCATCCCAAACTGCTAATGTGCTCCTTATATCCACTGCACAGGCCTCATCCCAAACTGCTAATGTGCCTCTTATATCCACTGCACAGGCCTCGTCCCAAACTGCTAATGTGCCTCTTATATCCACTGCACAGGCCTCATCCCAAACTGCTAATGTGCCCCTTATATCCACTGCACAGGCCTCATCCCAAACTGCTAATGTGCTTCTTATATCCACTGCACAGGCCTCATCCCAAACTGCTAATGTGCTTCTTATATCCACTGCACAGACCTCATCCCAAACTGCTAATGTGCTTCTTATATCCACTGCACAGGCCTCATCCCAAACTGCTAATGTGCCTCTTATATCCACTACACAGGCCTCATCCCAAACTGCTAATGTGCTCCTTATATCCACTGCACAGGCCTCATCCCAAACTGCTAATGTGCTCCTTATATCCACTGCACAGGCCTCATCCCAAACTGCTAATGTGCCTCTTATATCCACTTCACAGGCCTCATCCCAAACTGATAATGTGCTTCTTATATCCACTGCACAGGCCTCATCCCAAACTGCTAATGTGCCTCTTATATCCACTGCACAGGCCTCATCCCAAACTGCTAATGTGCCTCTTATATCCACTGCACAGGCCTCATCCCAAACTGCTAATGTGCCTCTTATATCCACTGCACAGGCCTCATCCCAAACTGCTAATGTGCTCCTTATATCCACTGCACAGGCCTCATCCCAAACTGCTAATGTGCCTCTTATATCCACTTCACAGGCCTCATCCCAAACTGATAATGTGCTTCTTATATCCACTGCACAGGCCTCATCCCAAACTGCTAATGTGCCTCTTATATCCACTGCACAGGCCTCATCCCAAACTGCTAATGTGCCTCTTATATCCACTGCACAGGCCTCATCCCAAACTGATAATGTGCTTCTTATATCCACTGCACAGGCCTCATCCCAAACTGCTAATGTGCCTCTTATATCCACTGCACAGACCTCATCCCAAACTGCTAATGTGCTCCTTATATCCACTGCACAGGCCTCATCCCAAACTGCTAATGTGCCTCTTATATCCACTGCACAGGCCTCATCCCAAACTGCTAATGTGCCCCTTATATCCACTGCACAGGCCTCATCCCAAACTGCTAATGTGCCCCTTATATCCACTGCACAGGCCTCGTCCCAAACTGCTAATGTGCCTCTTATATCCACTGCACAGGCCTCATCCCAAACTGCTAATGTGCCCCTTATATCCACTGCACAGGCCTCATCCCAAACTGCTAATGTGCCCCTTATATCCACTGCACAGGCCTCGTCCCAAACTGCTAATGTGCCCCTTATATCCACTGCACAGGCCTCGTCCCAAACTGCTAATGTGCCCCTTATATCCACTGCACAGACCTCATCCCAAACTGCTAATGTGCCTCTTATATCCACTGCACAGGACTCATCCCAAACTGCTAATGTGCTTCTTATATCCACTGCACAGGCCTCATCCCAAACTGCTAATGTGCTTCTTATATCCACTGCACAGACCTCATCCCAAACTGCTAATGTGCCTCTTATATCCACTGCACAGGCCTCATCCCAAACTGCTAATGTGCTTCTTATATCCACTGCACAGGCCTCATCCCAAACTGCTAATGTGCCTCTTATATCCACTGCACAGGCCTCATCCCAAACTGCTAATGTGCTTCTTATATCCACTGCACCGGCCTCGTCCCAAACTGCTAATGTGCTTCTTATATCCACTGCACAGGCCCTCATCCCAAACTGCTAATGTGCTCCTTATATCCACTGCACAGGCCTCATCCCAAACTGCTAATGTGCTCCTTATATCCACTGCACAGGCCTCATCCCAAACTGCTAATGTGCTTCTTATATCCACTGCACAGGCCTCATCCCAAACTGCTAATGTGCCTCTTATATCCACTGCACAGGCCTCGTCCCAAACTGCTAATGTGCCCCTTATATCCACTGCACAGGCCTCATCCCAAACTGCTAATGTGCTTCTTATATCCACTGCACAGGCCTCATCCCAAACTGCTAATGTGCCTCTTATATCCACTGCACAGGCCTCATCCCAAACTGCTAATGTGCTCCTTATATCCACTGCACAGGCCTCATCCCAAACTGCTAATGTGCTTCTTATATCCACTGCACCGGCCTCATCCCAAACTGCTAATGTGCTTCTTATATCCACTGCACAGGCCTCATCCCAAACTGCTAATGTGCTTCTTATATCCACTGCACAGGCCTCATCCCAAACTGCTAATGTGCCTCTTATATCCACTGCACAGGCCTCTTCCCAAACTGCTAATGTTCTCCTTATATCCACTGCACCGGCCTCATCCCAAACTGCTAATGTGCTCCTTATATCCACTGCACCGGCCTCATCCCAAACTGCTAATGTGCCTCTTATATCCACTGCACAGGCCTCGTCCCAAACTGCTAATGTGCCCCTTATATCCACTGCACAGGCCTCATCCCAAACTGCTAATGTGCTTCTTATATCCACTGCACAGGCCTCATCCCAAACTGCTAATGTGCCTCTTATATCCACTGCACAGGCCTCATCCCAAACTGCTAATGTGCTCCTTATATCCACTTCACAGGCCTCATCCCAAACTGCTAATGTGCCTCTTATATCCACTGCACCGGCCTCATCCCAAACTGCTAATGTGCCTCTTATATTCACTGCACAGGCCTCATCCCAAACTGCTAATGTGCCTCTTATATCCACTGCACAGGCCTCATCCCAAACTGCTAATGTGCCTCTTATATCCACTGCACAGGCCTCATCCCAAACTGCTAATGTGCTTCTTATATCCACTACACAGGCCTCATCCCAAACTGCTAATGTGTCTCTTATATCCACTGCACAGGCCTCATCCCAAACTGCTAATGTGCTTCTTATATCCACTACACCGGCCTCGTCCCAAACTGCTAATGTGCCTCTTATATCCACTACACAGGCCTCATCCCAAACTGCTAATGTGCCCCTTATATCCACTACACAGGCCTCATCCCAAACTGCTAATGTGCCTCTTATATCCACTGCACAGGCCTCATCCCAAACTGCTAATGTGCCTCTTATATCCACTGCACAGGCCTCATCCCAAACTGCTAATGTGCCTCTTATATCCACTGCACAGGCCTCATCCCAAACTGCTAATGTGCTTCTTATATCCACTGCACCGGCCTCATCCCAAACTGCTAATGTGCCTCTTATATCCACTGCACCAGCCTCATCCCAAACTGCTAATGTGCTCCTTATATCCACTGCACCGGCCTCATCCCAAACTGCTAATGTGCTCCTTATATCCACTGCACAGGCCTCATCCCAAACTGCTAATGTGCTTCTTATATCCACTGCACAGGCCTCATCCCAAACTGCTAATGTGCCTCTTATATCCACTGCACCGGCCTCATCCCAAACTGCTAATGTGCCTCTTATATCCACTACACCGGCCTCATCCCAAACTGCTAATGTGTCTCTTATATCCACTGCACAGGCCTCGTCCCAAACTGCTAATGTGCCTCTTATATCCACTGCACAGGCCTCATCCCAAACTGCTAATGTGCTCCTTATATCCACTGCACAGGCCTCGTCCCAAACTGCTAATGTGCTTCTTATATCCACTGCACAGGCCTCATCCCAAACTGCTAATGTGCTCCTTATATCCACTGCACAGGCCTCATCCCAAACTGCTAATGTGCCTCTTATATCCACTGCACAGGCCTCATCCCAAACTGCTAATGTGCCTCTTATATCCACTGCACAGGCCTCATCCCAAACTGCTAATGTGCTCCTTATATCCACCGCACAGGCCTCATCCCAAACTGCTAATGTGCCTCTTATATCCACTGCACAGGCCTCATCCCAAACTGCTAATGTGCCTCTTATATCCACTGCACAGGCCTCATCCCAAACTGCTAATGTGCTCCTTATATCCACTGCACAGGCCTCATCCCAAACTGCTAATGTGCCTCTTATATCCACTTCACAGGCCTCATCCCAAACTGATAATGTGCTTCTTATATCCACTGCACAGGCCTCATCCCAAACTGCTAATGTGCCTCTTATATCCACTGCACAGGCCTCATCCCAAACTGCTAATGTGCCTCTTATATCCACTGCACAGACCTCATCCCAAACTGCTAATGTGCTCCTTATATCCACTGCACAGGCCTCATCCCAAACTGCTAATGTGCCTCTTATATCCACTGCACAGGCCTCATCCCAAACTGCTAATGTGCCCCTTATATCCACTGCACAGGCCTCATCCCAAACTGCTAATGTGCCCCTTATATCCACTGCACAGGCCTCGTCCCAAACTGCTAATGTGCCTCTTATATCCACTGCACAGGCCTCATCCCAAACTGCTAATGTGCCCCTTATATCCACTGCACAGGCCTCATCCCAAACTGCTAATGTGCCCCTTATATCCACTGCACAGGCCTCGTCCCAAACTGCTAATGTGCCCCTTATATCCACTGCACAGGCCTCGTCCCAAACTGCTAATGTGCCCCTTATATCCACTGCACCGGCCTCATCCCAAACTGCTAATGTGCCTCTTATATCCACTGCACAGGCCTCATCCCAAACTGCTAATGTGCTTCTTATATCCACTGCACAGGCCTCATCCCAAACTGCTAATGTGCCTCTTATATCCACTGCACAGGCCTCGTCCCAAACTGCTAATGTGCCTCTTATATCCACTACACCGGCCTCATCCCAAACTGCTAATGTGCTTCTTATATCCACTGCACAGGCCTCGTCCCAGACTACTAATGTGCCCCTTATATCCACTGCACCGGCCTCATCCCAAACTGCTAATGTGTCTCTTATATCCACTGCACAGGCCTCATCCCAAACTGCTAATGTGCCTCTTATATCCACTGCACAGACCTCATCCCAAACTGCTAATGTGCCTCTTATATCCACTGCACAGACCTCATCCCAAACTGCTAATGTGCCTCTTATATCCACTGCACCGGCCTCATCCCAAACTGCTAATGTGCTCCTTATATCCACTGCACAGGCCTCATCCCAAACTGCTAATGTGCTCCTTATATCCACTGCACAGGCCTCATCCCAAACTGCTAATGTGCCTCTTATATCCACTGCACAGGCCTCATCCCAAACTGCTAATGTGCTCCTTATATCCACTGCACAGGCCTCGTCCCAAACTGCTAATGTGCCCCTTATATCCACTGCACAGGCCTCATCCCAAACTGCTAATGTGTCTCTTATATCCACTGCACAGACCTCATCCCAAACTGCTAATGTGCTCCTTATATCCACTGCACAGGCCTCGTCCCAAACTGCTAATGTGCTTCTTATATCCACTGCACAGGCCTCATCCCAAACTGCTAATGTGTCTCTTATATCCACTGCACAGGCCTCATCCCAAACTGCTAATGTGCTCCTTATATCCACTGCACAGGCCTCATCCCAAACTGCTAATGTGCTCCTTATATCCACTGCACAGGCCTCATCCCAAACTGCTAATGTGCCTCTTATATCCACTGCACAGGCCTCATCCCAAACTGCTAATGTGCCTCTTATATCTACTGCACAGGCCTCATCCCAAACTGCTAATGTGCCTCTTATATCCACTGCACAGGCCTCATCCCAGACTGCTAATGTGCCTCTTATATCCACTGCACAGGCCTCATCCCAAACTGCTAATGTGCCTCTTATATCCACTACACAGGCCTCTTCCCAAACTGCTAATGTGCCTCTTATATCCACTGCACAGGCCTCATCCCAAACTGCTAATGTGCTCCTTATATCCACTGCACAGGCCTCATCCCAAACTGCTAATGTGCTCCTTATATCCACTGCACAGGCCTCATCCCAAACTGCTAATGTGCTTCTTATATCCACTGCACAGGCCTCATCCCAAACTGCTAATGTGCTCCTTATATCCACTGCACAGGCCTCATCCCAAACTGCTAATGTGCTCCTTATATCCACTGCACAGGCCTCATCCCAAACTGCTAATGTGCCTCTTATATCCACTGCACCGGCCTCATCCCAAACTGCTAATGTGCCTCTTATATCCACTGCACAGGCCTCGTCCCAAACTGCTAATGTGCTTCTTATATCCACTGCACAGGCCTCATCCCAAACTGCTAATGTGCTTCTTATATCCACTACACCGGCCTCATCCCAAACTGCTAATGTGCTTCTTATATCCACTGCACAGGCCTCATCCCAAACTGCTAATGTGCTTCTTATATCCACTACACAGGCCTCATCCCAAACTGCTAATGTGCCTCTTATATCCACTGCACAGGCCTCATCCCAAACTGCTAATGTGCTTCTTATATCCACTACACAGGCCTCATCCCAAACTGCTAATGTGCCTCTTATATCCACTGCACAGGCCTCGTCCCAAACTGCTAATGTGCTTCTTATATCCACTACACAGGCCTCATCCCAAACTGCTAATGTGCCTCTTATATCCACTGCACAGGCCTCGTCCCAAACTGCTAATGTGCTTCTTATATCCACTACACAGGCCTCATCCCAAACTGCTAATGTGCTCCTTATATCCACTGCACAGGCCTCATCCCAAACTGCTAATGTGCCTCTTATATCCACTGCACAGGCCTCGTCCCAAACTGCTAATGTGCTTCTTGTATCCACTGCACAGGCCTCATCCCAAACTGCTAATGTGCTTCTTATATCCACTACACAGGCCTCATCCCAAACTGCTAATGTGCCTCTTATATCCACTGCACAGGCCTCGTCCCAAACTGCTAATGTGCTTCTTATATCCACTACACAGGCCTCATCCCAAACTGCTAATGTGCTCCTTATATCCACTGCACAGGCCTCATCCCAAACTGCTAATGTGCCTCTTATATCCACTGCACAGGCCTCATCCCAAACTGCTAATGTGCCTCTTATATCCACTGCACAGGCCTCATCCCAAACTGATAATGTGCCTCTTATATCCACTACACCGGCCTCATCCCAAACTGTTAATGTGCTCCTTATATCCACTGCACAGGCCTCATCCCAAACTGCTAATGTGCTTCTTATATCCACTACACCGGCCTCATCCCAAACTGATAATGTGCCTCTTATATCCACTACACCGGCCTCATCCCAAACTGTTAATGTGCCTCTTATATCCACTGCACAGGCCTCATCCCAAACTGCTAATGTGCTTCTTATATCCACTGCACAGGCCTCGTCCCAAACTGCTAATGTGCTTCTTATATCCACTACACCGGCCTCATCCCAAACTGTTAATGTGCTCCTTATATCCACTGCACAGGCCTCATCCCAAACTGCTAATGTGCCTCTTATATCCACTGCACCGGCCTCATCCCAAACTGCTAATGTGCTTCTTATATCCACTGCACAGGCCTCATCCCAAACTGCTAATGTGCTTCTTATATCCACTGCACAGGCCTCATCCCAAACTGCTAATGTGCTCCTTATATCCACTGCACAGGCCTCATCCCAAACTGCTAATGTGCCTCTTATATCCACTGCACAGGCCTCGTCCCAAACTGCTAATGTGCTTCTTATATCCACTACACCGGCCTCATCCCAAACTGCTAATGTGCTTCTTATATCCACTGCACAGGCCTCATCCCAAACTGCTAATGTGCTTCTTATATCCACTGCACAGGCCTCATCCCAAACTGCTAATCTGCTTCTTATATCCACTGCACAGGCCTCATCCCAAACTGCTAATGTGCTTCTTATATCCACTACACAGGCCTCATCCCAAACTGCTAATGTGCCTCTTATATCCACTGCACAGGCCTCGTCCCAAACTGCTAATGTGCTTCTTATATCCACTACACAGGCCTCATCCCAAACTGCTAATGTGCTCCTTATATGCACTGCACAGGCCTCATCCCAAACTGCTAATGTGCCTCTTATATCCACTGCACAGGCCTCGTCCCAAACTGCTAATGTGCTTCTTATATCCACTACACCGGCCTCATCCCAAACTGTTAATGTGCTCCTTATATCCACTGCACAGGCCTCATCCCAAACTGCTAATGTGCCTCTTATATCCACTGCACCGGCCTCATCCCAAACTGCTAATGTGCTTCTTATATCCACTGCACAGGCCTCATCCCAAACTGCTAATGTGCTTCTTATATCCACTGCACAGGCCTCATCCCAAACTGCTAATGTGCTCCTTATATCCACTGCACAGGCCTCATCCCAAACTGCTAATGTGCCTCTTATATCCACTGCACCGGCCTCATCCCAAACTGCTAATGTGCCTCTTATATCCACTGCACAGGCCTCATCACAAACTGCTAATGTGCCCCTTATATCCACTGCACAGGCCTCATCCCAAACTGCTAATGTGCTTCTTATATCCACTGCACAGGCCTCATCCCAAACTGCTAATGTGCTCCTTATATCCACTGCACAGGCCTCATCCCAAACTGCTAATGTGCTTCTTATATCCACTGCACAGGCCTCATCCCAAACTGCTAATGTGCCTCTTATATCCACTGCACAGGCCTCATCCCAAACTGCTAATGTGCTCCTTATATCCACTGCACCGGCCTCATCCCAAACTGCTAATGTGCCTCTTATATCCACTGCACAGGCCTCATCCCAAACTGCTAATGTGCTCCTTATATCCACTGCACAGGCCTCATCCCAAACTGCTAATGTGCTCCTTATATCCACTGCACAGGCCTCATCCCAAACTGCTAATGTGCGTCTTATATCCACTGCACAGGCCTCATCCCAAACTGCTAATGTGCTCCTTATATCCACTGCACAGGCCTCATCCCAAACTGCTAATGTGCCTCTTATATCCACTGCACAGGCCTCATCCCAAACTGCTAATGTGCTTCTTATATCCACTGCACCGGCCTCATCCCAAACTGCTAATGTGCTCCTTATATCCACTGCACAGGCCTCATCCCAAACTGCTAATGTGCTCCTTATATCCACTGCACAGGCCTCATCCCAAACTGCTAATGTGCTTCTTATATCCACTGCACAGGCCTCATCCCAAACTGCTAATGTGCCTCTTATATCCACTGCACAGGCCTCATCCCAAACTGCTAATGTGCTCCTTATATCCACTGCACCGGCCTCATCCCAAACTGCTAATGTGCCTCTTATATCCACTGCACAGGCCTCATCCCAAACTGCTAATGTGCCTCTTATATCCACTGCACAGGCCTCATCCCAAACTGCTAATGTGCTCCTTATATCCACTGCACCGGCCTCATCCCAAACTGCTAATGTGCTTCTTATATCCACTGCACAGGCCTCATCCCAAACTGCTAATGTGCCTCTTATATCCACTGCACAGGCCTCATCCCAAACTGCTAATGTGCTTCTTATATCCACTGCACAGACCTCATCCCAAACTGCTAATGTGCTTCTTATATCCACTGCACAGGCCTCATCCCAAACTGCTAATGTGCCTCTTATATCCACTGCACCGGCCTCATCCCAAACTGCTAATGTGCTTCTTATATCCACTGCACAGGCCTCATCCCAAACTGCTAATGTGCTCCTTATATCCACTGCACCGGCCTCATCCCAAACTGCTAATGTGCCTCTTATATCCACTGCACAGGCCTCATCCCAAACTGCTAATGTGCTCCTTATATCCACTGCACCGGCCTCATCCCAAACTGCTAATGTGCTTCTTATATCCACTGCACAGGCCTCATCCCAAACTGCTAATGTGCTCCTTATATCCACTGCACCGGCCTCATCCCAAACTGCTAATGTGCCTCTTATATCCACTGCACCGGCCTCATCCCAAACTGCTAATGTGCTTCTTATATCCACTGCACAGACCTCATCCCAAACTGCTAATGTGCCTCTTATATCCACTGCACAGGACTCATCCCAAACTGCTAATGTGCTTCTTATATCCACTGCACAGGCCTCATCCCAAACTGCTAATGTGCTCCTCATATCCACTGCACCGGCCTCATCCCAAACTGCTAATGTGCCTCTTATATCCACTGCACCGGCCTCATCCCAAACTGCTAATGTGCCTCTTATATCCACTGCACAGGACTCATCCCAAACTGCTAATGTGCTCCTTATATCCACTGCACCGGCCTCATCCCAAACTGCTAATGTGCCTCTTATATCCACTGCACCGGCCTCATCCCAAACTGCTAATGTGCCTCTTATATCCACTGCACAGACCTCATCCCAAACTGCTAATGTGCCTCTTATATCCACTGCACAGGACTCATCCCAAACTGCTAATGTGCTCCTTATATCCACTGCACAGACCTCATCCCAAACTGCTAATGTGCCTCTTATATCCACTGCACAGGCCTCGTCCCAAACTGCTAATGTGCCCCTTATATCCACTGCACAGGCCTCATCCCAAACTGCTAATGTGCTTCTTATATCCACTGCACAGGCCTCATCCCAAACTGCTAATGTGCCTCTTATATCCACTGCACAGGCCTCATCCCAAACTGCTAATGTGCTTCTTATATCCACTGCACAGGCCTCATCCCAAACTGCTAATGTGCCTCTTATATCCACTGCACAGGCCTCGTCCCAAACTGCTAATGTGCTTCTTATATCCACTGCACAGGCCCTCATCCCAAACTGCTAATGTGCTCCTTATATCCACTGCACAGGCCTCATCCCAAACTGCTAATGTGCTCCTTATATCCACTGCACAGGCCTCATCCCAAACTGCTAATGTGCTTCTTATATCCACTGCACAGGCCTCATCCCAAACTGCTAATGTGCCTCTTATATCCACTGCACAGGCCTCGTCCCAAACTGCTAATGTGCCCCTTATATCCACTGCACAGGCCTCATCCCAAACTGCTAATGTGCTTCTTATATCCACTGCACAGGCCTCATCCCAAACTGCTAATGTGCCTCTTATATCCACTGCACAGGCCTCATCCCAAACTGCTAATGTGCTCCTTATATCCACTGCACAGGCCTCATCCCAAACTGCTAATGTGCTTCTTATATCCACTGCACCGGCCTCATCCCAAACTGCTAATGTGCTTCTTATATCCACTGCACAGGCCTCATCCCAAACTGCTAATGTGCTTCTTATATCCACTGCACAGGCCTCATCCCAAACTGCTAATGTGCCTCTTATATCCACTGCACAGGCCTCTTCCCAAACTGCTAATGTTCTCCTTATATCCACTGCACCGGCCTCATCCCAAACTGCTAATGTGCTCCTTATATCCACTGCACCGGCCTCATCCCAAACTGCTAATGTGCCTCTTATATCCACTGCACAGGCCTCGTCCCAAACTGCTAATGTGCCCCTTATATCCACTGCACAGGCCTCATCCCAAACTGCTAATGTGCTTCTTATATCCACTGCACAGGCCTCATCCCAAACTGCTAATGTGCCTCTTATATCCACTGCACAGGCCTCATCCCAAACTGCTAATGTGCTCCTTATATCCACTTCACAGGCCTCATCCCAAACTGCTAATGTGCCTCTTATATCCACTGCACCGGCCTCATCCCAAACTGCTAATGTGCCTCTTATATTCACTGCACAGGCCTCATCCCAAACTGCTAATGTGCCTCTTATATCCACTGCACAGGCCTCATCCCAAACTGCTAATGTGCCTCTTATATCCACTGCACAGGCCTCATCCCAAACTGCTAATGTGTCTCTTATATCCACTGCACAGGCCTCATCCCAAACTGCTAATGTGCTTCTTATATCCACTACACCGGCCTCGTCCCAAACTGCTAATGTGCCTCTTATATCCACTACACAGGCCTCATCCCAAACTGCTAATGTGCCCCTTATATCCACTACACAGGCCTCATCCCAAACTGCTAATGTGCCTCTTATATCCACTGCACAGGCCTCATCCCAAACTGCTAATGTGCCTCTTATATCCACTGCACAGGCCTCATCCCAAACTGCTAATGTGCTTCTTATATCCACTGCACAGGCCTCATCCCAAACTGCTAATGTGCTTCTTATATCCAATGCACAGGCCTCATCCCAAACTGCTAATGTGCTTCTTATATCCACTGCACAGGCCTCATCCCAAACTGCTAATGTGCCTCTTATATCCACTGCACCGGCCTCATCCCAAACTGCTAATGTGCCTCTTATATCCACTGCACAGGCCTCATCCCAAACTGCTAATGTGCCTCTTATATCCACTGCACCGGCCTCATCCCAAACTGCTAATGTGCTTCTTATATCCACTGCACCGGCCTCATCCCAAACTGCTAATGTGCCTCTTATATCCACTGCACCAGCCTCATCCCAAACTGCTAATGTGCTCCTTATATCCACTGCACCGGCCTCATCCCAAACTGCTAATGTGCTCCTTATATCCACTGCACAGGCCTCATCCCAAACTGCTAATGTGCTTCTTATATCCACTGCACAGGCCTCATCCCAAACTGCTAATGTGCCTCTTATATCCACTGCACCGGCCTCATCCCAAACTGCTAATGTGCCTCTTATATCCACTACACCGGCCTCATCCCAAACTGCTAATGTGTCTCTTATATCCACTGCACAGGCCTCGTCCCAAACTGCTAATGTGCCTCTTATATCCACTGCACAGGCCTCGTCCCAAACTGCTAATGTGCTCCTTATATCCACTGCACAGGCCTCGTCCCAAACTGCTAATGTGCTTCTTATATCCACTGCACAGGCCTCATCCCAAACTGCTAATGTGCTCCTTATATCCACTGCACAGGCCTCATCCCAAACTGCTAATGTGCCTCTTATATCCACTGCACAGGCCTCATCCCAAACTGCTAATGTGCCTCTTATATCCACTGCACAGGCCTCATCCCAAACTGCTAATGTGCTCCTTATATCCACTGCACAGACCTCATCCCAAACTGCTAATGTGTCTCTTATATCCACTACACCGGCCTCATCCCAAACTGCTAATGTGCCTCTTATATCCACTACACAGGACTCATCCCAAACTGCTAATGTGCTTCTTATATCCACTGCACAGGCCTCATCCCAAACTGCTAATGTGCTTCTTATATCCACTGCACAGGCCTCGTCCCAAACTGCTAATGTGCTTCTTATATCCACTGCACAGGCCTCGTCCCAAACTGCTAATGTGCCTCTTATATCCACTGCACAGGCCTCATCCCAAACTGCTAATGTGCTCCTTATATCCACTGCACAGGCCTCATCCCAAACTGCTAATGTGCTTCTTATATCCACTGCACAGGCCTCGTCCCAAACTGCTAATGTGCCTCTTATATCCACTGCACAGGCCTCATCCCAAACTGCTAATGTGCCTCTTATATTCACTGCACAGGCCTCATCCCAAACTGCTAATGTGCTTCTTATATCCACTGCACAGGCCTCGTCCCAAACTGCTAATGTGCTTCTTATATCCACTGCACAGGCCTCGTCCCAAACTGCTAATGTGCCTCTTATATCCACTGCACAGGCCTCATCCCAAACTGCTAATGTGCTCCTTATATCCACTGCACAGGCCTCATCCCAAACTGCTAATGTGCCTCTTATATCCACTGCACAGGCCTCGTCCCAAACTGCTAATGTGTCTCTTATATCCACTGCACAGGCCTCATCCCAAACTGCTAATGTGCCCCTTATATCCACTGCACAGACCTCATCCCAAACTGCTAATGTGCCTCTTATATCCACTGCACAGTCCTCATCCCAAACTGCTAATGTGCTCCTTATATCCACTGCACAGGCCTCATCCCAAACTGCTAATGCGCCTCTTATATCCACTGCACAGGCCTCATCCCAAACTGCTAATGTGCCTCTTATATCCACTGCACAGGCCTCATCCCAAACTGCTAATGTGCTCCTTATATCCACTGCACAGGCCTCATCCCAAACTGCTAATGTGCCTCTTATATCCACTGCACAGGCCTCGTCCCAAACTGCTAATGTGTCTCTTATATCCACTGCACAGGCCTCATCCCAAACTGCTAATGTGCTCCTTATATCCACTGCACAGGCCTCATCCCAAACTGCTAATGTGCTTCTTATATCCACTGCACAGGCCTCATCCCAAACTGCTAATGTGCGTCTTATATCCACTGCACAGGCCTCATCCCAAACTGCTAATGTGCCTCTTATATCCACTGCACAGGCCTCATCCCAAACTGCTAATGTGCTTCTTATATCCACTGCACAGGCCTCATCCCAAACTGCTAATGTGCCTCTTATATCCACTGCACAGGCCTCGTCCCAAACTGCTAATGTGTCTCTTATATCCACTGCACAGGCCTCATCCCAAACTGCTAATGTGCCTCTTATATCCACTGCACAGGCCTCATCCCAAACTGCTAATGTGCTCCTTATATCCACTGCACAGGCCTCATCCCAAACTGCTAATGTGCTCCTTATATCCACTGCACAGGCCTCGTCCCAAACTGCTAATGTGCTTCTTATATCCACTGCACAGACCTCATCCCAAACTGCTAATGTGCCTCTTATATCCACTGCACAGGCCTCATCCCAAACTGCTAATGTGCCCCTTATATCCACTGCACAGGCCTCATCCCAAACTGCTAATGTGCCTCTTATATCCACTGCACAGGCCTCATCCCAAACTGCTAATGTGCCTCTTATATCCACTGCACAGGCCTCATCCCAAACTGCTAATGTGCTTCTTATATCCACTGCACCGGCCTCATCCCAAACTGCTAATGTGCTCCTCATATCCACTGCACAGGCCTCGTCCCAAACTGCTAATGTGCCTCTTATATCCACTGCACAGGCCTCGTCCCAAACTGCTAATGTGCCTCTTATATCCACTGCACCGGCCTCATCCCAAACTGCTAATGTGCTTCTTATATCCACTGCACCGGCCTCATCCCAAACTGCTAATGTGCTCCTTATATCCACTGCACCAGCCTCATCCCAAACTGCTAATGTGCTCCTTATATCCACTGCACAGGCCTCATCCCAAACTGCTAATGTGCTCCTTATATCCACTGCACAGGCCTCATCCCAAACTGCTAATGTGCCTCTTATATCCACTGCACCGGCCTCATCCCAAACTGCTAATGTGCTTCTTATATCCACTACACCGGCCTCATCCCAAACTGCTAATGTGCTCCTTATATCCACTGCACAGGCCTCATCCCAAACTGCTAATGTGCTCCTTATATCCACTGCACAGGCCTCGTCCCAAACTGCTAATGTGCTCCTTATATCCACTGCACAGGCCTCATCCCAAACTGCTAATGTGCCTCTTATATCCACTGCACCGGCCTCATCCCAAACTGCTAATGTGCTTCTTATATCCACTGCACAGGCCTCATCCCAAACTGCTAATGTGCTTCTTATATCCACTGCACAGGCCTCATCCCAAACTGCTAATGTGCCTCTTATATCCACTGCACAGGCCTCGTCCCAAACTGCTAATGTGCCTCTTATATCCACTGCACCGGCCTCGTCCCAAACTGCTAATGTGCTCCTTATATCCACTGCACAGGCCTCATCCCAAACTGCTAATGTGCTTCTTATATCCACTGCACAGGCCTCATCCCAAACTGCTAATGTGCCTCTTATATCCACTGCACAGGCCTCATCCCAAACTGCTAATGTGCCTCTTATATCCACTGCACAGGCCTCATCCCAAACTGCTAATGTGCCTCTTATATCCACTGCACAGGCCTCATCCCAAACTGCTAATGTGCTTCTTATATCCACTGCACAGGCCTCATCCCAAACTGCTAATGTGCTTCTTATATCCACTGCACAGGCCTCGTCCCAAACTGCTAATGTGCTTCTTATATCCACTGCACAGGCCTCATCCCAAACTGCTAATGTGCTTCTTATATCCACTGCACAGGCCTCATCCCAAACTGCTAATGTGCCTCTTATATCCACTGCACAGGCCTCATCCCAAACTGCTAATGTGCCTCTTATATCCACTGCACAGACCTCATCCCAAACTGCTAATGTGCTCCTCATATCCACTGCACAGGCCTCATCCCAAACTGCTAATGTGCTTCTTATATCCACTGCACAGGCCTCATCCCAAACTGCTAATGTGCCTCTTATATCCACTGCACAGGCCTCATCCCAAACTGCTAATGTGCCCCTTATATCCACTGCACAGGCCTCGTCCCAAACTGCTAATGTGCCTCTTATATCCACTGCACAGGCCTCATCCCAAACTGCTAATGTGCCTCTTATATCCACTGCACCAGCCTCATCCCAAACTGCTAATGTGCCTCTTATATCCACTGCACAGGCCTCATCCCAAACTGCTAATGTGCCTCTTATATCCACTGCACAGGCCTCATCCCAAACTGCTAATGTGCCTCTTATATCCACTGCACAGGCCTCATCCCAAACTGCTAATGTGCTTCTTATATCCACTGCACAGGCCTCGTCCCAAACTGCTAATGTGCTTCTTATATCCACTGCACAGGCCTCTTCCCAAACTGTTAATGTGCTCCTTATATCCACTGCACAGGCCTCATCCCAAACTGCTAATGTGCCCCTTATATCCACTGCACAGGCCTCATCCCAAACTGCTAATGTGCCTCTTATATCCACTGCACAGGCCTCATCCCAAACTGCTAATGTGCCTCTTATATCCACTGCACAGGCCTCATCCCAAACTGCTAATGTGCTTCTTATATCCACTGCACAGGCCTCATCCCAAACTGCTAATGTGCTCCTTATATCCACTGCACAGGCCTCGTCCCAAACTGCTAATGTGCCTCTTATATCCACTGCACAGGCCTCGTCCCAAACTGCTAATGTGCCTCTTATATCCACTGCACAGGCCTCGTCCCAAACTGCTAATGTGCCTCTTATATCCACTGCACAGGCCTCATCCCAAACTGCTAATGTGCCTCTTATATCCACTACACAGGCCTCATCCCAAACTGCTAATGTGCTTCTTATATCCACTGCACCGGCCTTGTCCCAAACTGCTAATGTGCCTCTTATATCCACTGCACCGGCCTCGTCCCAAACTGCTAATGTGCCTCTTATATCCACTGCACAGGCCTCGTCCCAAACTGCTAATGTGCCTCTTATATCCACTGCACAGGCCTCATCCCAAACTGCTAATGTGCCCCTTATATCCACTGCACAGGCCTCGTCCCAAACTGCTAATGTGCCTCTTATATCCACTGCACAGGCCTCATCCCAAACTGCTAATGTGCCTCTCATATCCACTGCACAGGCCTCGTCCCAAACTGCTAATGTGCCTCTTATATCCACTGCACAGGCCTCATCCCAAACTGCTAATGTGCCTCTTATATCCACTGCACAGGCCTCATCCCAAACTGCTAATGTGCCCCTTATATCCACTGCACAGGCCTCGTCCCAAACTGCTAATGTGCTTCTTATATCCACTGCACCGGCCTCATCCCAAACTGCTAATGTGCTTCTTATATCCACTGCACACGCCTCATCCCAAACTGCTAATGTGCCTCTTATATCCACTGCACAGGCCTCATCCCAAACTGCTAATGTGCTTCTTATATCCACTGCACCGGCCTCATCCCAAACTGCTAATGTGCTCCTTATATCCACTGCACAGGCCTCATCCCAAACTGCTAATGTGCTCCTTATATCCACTGCACAGGCCTCATCCCAAACTGCTAATGTGCTCCTTATATCCACTGCACAGGCCTCATCCCAAACTGCTAATGTGCTCCTTACAGCCACACGCTAGCCTCGTCTCTCCTCCCAAACGGCTGATGTGCTCCTTATATCCACTGCACCGGCACCCTCCCTCCTCCCAAACTGCTAATGTAAACTGTGTGCAGAGCCAGAGCCAGCCAGCAGCTATTTTTAGCCGGGCTGCAGCAGTAGGAGGGGGGTGGGGGCTGGGTTTGGGTCACGGAGGCGGGCAGATTGAAGGGTGTACCCTGCGCTGGACTGCAGACACTGGATGGGGAGGCGGTGACGAGCTTGCAGCGTGGTGTTTAATATGCTGCAGGAGGAAATGGCAGCAAAATGACTTTCACGTAGGAGAGAGAGGCATTTGGTGCCATTAATCCAGGCTATGAAGAGGGCCATACACAGGGGCGTTTCTGGACCCTTATCTTAGGGGTCTGAACCTGCAAGTCTCGTGCTTTAACCCTTTGAATACCAGAGAGGTATTCAACACATTGCAAATGCAATGCATTGGATACTTCTTTGGCATCCAAAAGGTTAAATAGCACTTATAACAGGTGCCCATCGGCAAATCCACTGTCCTCAGAGTGGGCCTCCAGGTGAAGTTGAGGCTATGAGCTCCTGTGGGCCAACAGTGGAGACTGGAGAGAGACCTGCTGGGGTTCCACATTGGTCCTGTTAGGAGAGACTGAACTGTAAGACTGGAAAGAGACCTGCTGGGGTTCCACATTGGTCCTGCGAGGAAAGACTAAACTGTAAGACTGGAAAGAGACCTGCTGGGGTTCCACATTGGTCCTGCGAGGAAAGACTAAACTGTAAGACTGGAAAGAGACCTGCTGGGGTTCCACATTGGTCCTGTTAGGAGAGACTGAACTGTAAGACTGGAAAGAGACCTGCTGGGGTTCCACATTGGTCCTGCTGGGGTTCCACATTGGTCCTGCTGGGGTTCCACATTGGTCCTGTGAGGAGAGACTGAACTGTAAGACTGGAGAAAGAGCTGCTGGGGTTCCACATCGGTCCTGTTAGGAGAGACTGAACTGTAAGACTGGAGAGTCTCGGCTCAGTGTTCTGCCCCTTAGTAATTCTGCATGGGGATTGAAAGCCGGACACAGCGGGTGTACGGAGGCTACTCACAGCCGATTGTATGGCATAGAGCTGTATGCGCCCAGGTGGAGGATGTGCCAAGAGGAACCGCAGCAAATTTACCACAGAGGAGACACACATTCCCACTGATTTCAGAGGGGATGTTAACTGTTTGAATACAAGACATGCGCAGTGCATTGCTTTGGTATCTGTTGGAGATCACTTTAGCATTGCCTTTAGATACAAAATGTGAATTTTTATTCATTCCCTATGACGTGTTTGGTTTGCGCCATCTTTTATTAAAGGAACATAACGAATTAAAATTGCTCACTTACTTTACTATGGCCCCTAAGAATTTCTCCCTTGCACCCACACGTTCTTCAAGGGTTAAGATTACTGTATGCCCTGAGCAGAGAATGAAGTCCTATGGTGGGCCTCTGCCCGGCCCCAGGTTCTTCATGACGGGCCTCTGCCCGGCCCCAGGTTCTTCATGACGGGCCTCTGCCCGGCCCTGGTTCTCTTTGGCGGCGGGCCTCTGCCCGGCCCCCGGTTCTCTTTGGCGGCGGGCCTCTGCCCGGCCCCCAGGTTCTGTTTGGCGGCGGGCCTCTGCCCGGCCCCTGGTTCTCTTTGGCGGCGGGCCTCTGCCCGGCCCCCGGTTCTCTTTGGCGGTGGGCCTCTGCCCGGCCCCCGGTTCTCTTTGGCGGTGGGCCTCTGCCCGGCCCCCGGTTCTCTTTGGCGGCGGGCCTCTGCCCGGCCCCCGGTTCTCTTTGGCGGCGGGCCTCTGCCCGGCCCCCGGTTCTCTATGGCGGCGGGCCTCTGCCCGGCCCCCGGTTCTCTATGGCGGCGGGCCTCTGCCCGGCCCCCGGTTCTCTATGGCGGCGGGCCTCTGCCCGGCCCCCGGTTCTCTATGGCGGCGGGCCTCTGCCCGGCCCCCGGTTCTCTATGGCGGCGGGCCTCTGCCCGGCCCCCGGTTCTCTATGGCGGCGGGCCTCTGCCCGGCCCCCGGTTCTCTATGGCGGCGGGCCTCTGCCCGGCCCCCGGTTCTCTTTGGCGGCGGGCCTCTGCCCGGCCCCCGGTTCTCTATGGCGGCGGGCCTCTGCCCGGCCCCCGGTTCTCTATGGCGGCGGGCCTCTGCCCGGCCCCCGGTTCTCTATGGCGGCGGGCCTCTGCCCGGCCCCCGGTTCTCTATGGCGGCGGGCCTCTGCCCGGCCCCCGGTTCTCTATGGCGGCGGGCCTCTGCCCGGCCCCCGGTTCTCTATGGCGGCGGGCCTCTGCCCGGCCCCCGGTTCTCTATGGCGGCGGGCCTCTGCCCGGCCCCCGGTTCTCTATGGCGGCGGGCCTCTGCCCGGCCCCCGGTTCTCTATGGCGGCGGGCCTCTGCCCGGCCCCCAGGTTCTCTTTGGCGGCGGGCCTCTGCCCGGCCCCCAGGTTCTCTTTGGCGGCGGGCCTCTGCCCGGCCCCCAGGTTCTCTTTGGCGGCGGGCCTTTGCCCGGCCCCCAGGTTCTCTTTGGCGGCGGGCCTCTGCCCGGCCCCCAGGTTCTCTTTGGCGGCGGGCCTCTGCCCGGCCCCCAGGTTCTCTTTGGCGGCGGGCCTCTGCAAGGACGGCCTTGTTAGCTTGCCTGTAAAGCTAAAGGGGAAATGGCTTATCTGTTGCCTTGACATCACTGGGGAGTTGAACACACCTTGCACTCTTCATTATTATTGTAATTATAATTATTGGGACAGATAATCAAAGAAAAATAACATCCCTCAGTTGATTTCTACATTATATAGAGATCCCTTTTGTGAGATAAACTTTTACATACTTTTAGCCACATAACATGTATTCTTTAACCCATAAGCGTCCAAAATATATGCAGCCCACTTGACCCTAGTGTGCGGCCCACCTGAGATTTTTAACTTAGTTAGGAGCCCCATAGGCTTCTGTACAGACCTTACGTAACTTTACTCCAGGGCTTATAATTTTAAGTTCTTTGCTACTAGCCAGACCTAAAAAGTTACTCCCACTGCAAGTCAAAACATACCGACCAGGGCTGAATTTCTACTCGCCAGGGCTAAATTTTCACTTGCCATTGGCTAGTGGGGAGTGGAAATTTTGAGCCCTGCTTTACTCCATTCCTGAGGGAATACAGTAATAATACAGCTCCATAGGCCTCTGTACAGACCTTACTGTAACTTTACTGTGTTCCTGAGGGAATACAGTAATAACAGTCCCACGGGCCTCTGTGCAGACCTTACTGTAACTTTACTGTGTTCCTGAGAGAATACAGTAATAATACAGTCCCACAGGCCTCTGCACAGACCTTACTGTAACTTTACTGTGTTCCTGAGGGAATACAGTAGTACAGTCCTATAGGCCTCTGTACAGACCTTACTGTAACATTACTGTGTTTCTGTGGGAATACAGTAATAATACAGCCATATAGGCCTCTGTACAGATCTTCCTTACTGTACCTTTACTGTGTTGCTGAGGGAATACAGTAATAATACAGTCCCATAGTCCTCTCTACAGACCATACTGTAACTTTACTGTGTTCGTGATGGAATATAGTAATACAGCCCCATAGTCCTCTGTACAGACCTTACTGTAACTTTACCCATTCCTGAGGGAATACAGTAATAATAGTCCCATAGGCCTCTGTACAGACCTTACTGTAACTTTACTGTGTTCCTGAGGGAATACAGTAGTAATACAGCCCCATAGGTCTCTGTGCAGACCTTACTGTAACTTTACTGTGTTCCTGAGGGAATACAGTAATAATACAGCCCCAGAGGCCTCTGTACAGATCTTACTGTAACTTTACTGTGTTTTTGAGGGAATACAGTAATAATACAGCTCCATAGGCCTCTGTACAGACCTTACTGTAACTTTACTGTGTTTTTGAGGGAATACAGTAATAATACAGTCCCATAGGCCTCTGTACAGACCTTACTGTAACTTTACTGTGTTTTTGAGGGAATACAGTAATAATACAGTCCCACAGGCCTCTGTACATACCTTACTGTAACTTTACTCCGTTCCTGAGGGAATACAGTAATAATACAGCTCCATAGGCCTCTGTACAGACCTTACTGTAACTTTACTGTGTTTTTGAGGGAATACAGTAATAATACAGTCCCATAGGCCTCTGTACAGACCTTACTGTAACTTTACTGTGTTTTTGAGGGAATACAGTAATAATACAGTCCCACAGGCCTCTGTACATACCTTACTGTAACTTTACTCCGTTCCTGAGGGAATACAGTAATAATACAGCCCCATAGGCCTCTGTACAGATCTTACTGTAACTTTACTGTGTTCCTGAGGGAATACAGTAATAATACAGCGCCATAGGCCTCTGTACAGACCTTACTGTAACTTTACTGTATTAATGAGAATACAATAATACTGTTATGTGCCTGACTTTGGTGCAGCCAGACAGCTCAGTAGTTGCCTGTGTGAAATGCACTGTAGCCCAGAATATCTACCTTTCACCAAGGTTGACAGATCTAGCGAAGCATGCGTGTTGTCGCCTGTGTATCGTGTTAATGAAAAGTCCAGCAGATTTCTAGTGTAGGAGATGTATTTCCTGATACTGCACAGGGCATCATTGGTATATAACTCATCATTGAAACCTTCATTAGCATATGACACACCACTGAAAAGGCTTCGTTAGCATAAGAAGTGACACTTAAATGCTTAATTAACATATGGAATGTAACAGCTACGGCAATTAGCATAGCCATTTTCAAATATGTAAACTTGAGTTAAGGGGAAAGGTCCGCTTTAAAATCCTCATTTAGATCAGTATTGTATTTGATTTCACACAGTACAATACCAGAATTGCTGTGTGTTATGTAGATGATACACACCGACGATATATAGTGTGTAACGCCTACAAGAGGCCATAGTCTAAAACTAGGGACAGAGGTTTACATGTAATGTAAGAAAGTTTTACTTCACTGAGAGGGTAGTAGATAAGTGGAGCAGCCTACCAGCAAAAGTGGTAGAGGTTAATACAGTGAGGGAATGTAAGCATGCATGGGATAGGCATAAGGCTGTGGATGCATGGATAGGGATAGACATAAGGCTATGGATAGGGATAGACATAAGGCTATGGATAGGGATAGACATAAGGCTATGGATAGGGATAGACATAAGGCTGTGGATGCATGGATAGGGATAGACATAAGACTGTGGATGCATGGATAGGGATAGACATAAGGCTGTGGATGCATGGATAGGGATAGACATAAGGCTGTGGATGCATGGATAGGGATAGACATAAGGCTGTGGATGCATGGATAGGGATAGACATAAGGCTGTGGATGTATGGATAGGTATAGACATAAGGCTGTGGATGCATGGATAGGGATAGTCATAAGGCTGTGGATGCATGGATAGGGATAGACATAAGGCTGTGGATGCATGGATAGGGATAGACATAAGGCTGTGGATGCGTAGATAGGGATAGACATAAGGCTGTGGATGCATGGATAGGGATAGTCATAAGGCTGTGGATGTATGGATAGGGATAGACATAAGGCTGTGGATGCATGGATAGGGATAGACATAAGGCTGCATGGATAGGGATAGACATAAGGCTGCATGGATAGGGATAGACATAAGGCTGCATGGATAGGGATAGACATAAGGCTGTGGATAGGGATAGACATAAGGCTGTGGATAGGGATAGACATAAGGCTGTGGATTCATGGATAGGGATAGACATAAGGCTGCATGGATAGGGATAGACATAAGGCTGTATGGATAGGGATAGACATAAGGCTGTGGATAGGGATAGACATAAGGCTGTGGATTCATGGATAGGGATAGACATAAGGCTGTGGATAGGGATAGACATAAGGCTGTGGATGCATGGATAGGGATAGACATAAGGCTGTGGATGCATGGATAGGGATAGACATAAGGCTGTGGATGCATGGATAGGGATAGACATAAGGCTGTGGATGCATGGATAGGGATAGACATAAGGCTGTGGATGCATGGATAGGGATAGACATAAGGCTGTGGATAGGGATAGACATAAGGCTGTGGATAGGGATAGACATAAGGCTGTGGATAGGGATAGACATAAGGCTGCATGGATAGGGATAGACATAAGGATGCATGGATAGGGATAGACATAAGGCTGTGGATGTATGGATAGGGATAGACATAAGGCTATGGATAGGGATAGACATAAGGCTGTGGATGCATGGATAGGGATACATATAAGGCTGTATGGATAGGGATAGACATAAGGCTGTGGATAGGGATAGACATAAGGCTGTGGATGTATGGATAGGGATAGACGTAAGGCTGTGGATGCATGGATAGGGATAGACATAAGGCTATGGATAGGGATAGACATAAGGCTGTGGATGCATGGATAGGGATAGACATAAGGCTGTGGATAGGGATAGACATAAGGCTGTGGATGCATGGATAGGGATAAGGCTGTGGATGCATGGATAGGGATAGACATAAGGCTGTGGATGTATGGATAGGGATAGACATAAGGCTGTATGGATAGGGATAGACATAAGGCTGTATGGATAGGGATAGACATAAGGCTGTATGGATAGGGATAGACATAAGGATGCATGGATAGGGATAGACATAAGGCTGTGGATGTATGGATAGGGATAGACATAAGGCTGTGGATGCATGGATAGGGATAGACATAAGGCTGTGGATGTATGGATAGGGATAGTCATAAGGATGTGGATAGGTATAGACATAAGGCTGTGGATGTATGGATAGGGATAGTCATAAGGATGTGGATGTATGGATAGGGATAGTCATAAGGATGTGGATGTATGGATCGGGATAGACATAAGGCTGTGGATGTATGTATAGGGATAGACATAAGGCTGCATGTATAGGGATAGACATAAGGCTGTGGATAGGGATAGACATAAGGCTGTGGATAGGGATAGACATAAGGCTGTGGATAGGGATAGACATAAGGCTGTGGATAGGGATAGACATAAGGCTGTGGATAGGGATAGACATAAGGCTGTGGATAGGGATAGACATAAGGCTGTGGATAGGGATAGACATAAGGCTGTGGATAGGGATAGACATAAGGCTGTGGATAGGGATAGACATAAGGCTGTGGATAGGGATAGACATAAGGCTGTGGATGCATGGATAGGGATAGACATAAGGCTGTGGATGCATGGATAGGGATAGACATAAGGCTGTGGATAGGGATAGACATAAGCCTGTGGATGCATGGATAGGGATAGACATAAGGCTGTGGATAGGGATAGACATAAGGCTGTGGATAGGGATAGACATAAGGCTGTGGATAGGGATAGACATAAGCCTGTGGATGCATGGATAGGGATAGACAGGCTGTGGATGTATGGATAGGGATAGACATAAGGCTGTGGATGCATGGATAGGGATAGACATAAGGCTGCATGGATAGGGATAGACATAAGGCTGCATGGATAGGGATAGACATAAGGCTGTGGATAGGGATAGACATAAGGCTATGGATAGGGATAGGCATAAGGCTGTGGATGCATGGATAGGGATAGACATAAGGATGCATGGATAGGGATAAACATAAGGATGTATGGATAGGGATAGACATAAGGCTGTGGATGCATGGATAGGGATAGACATAAGGCTATGGATAGGGATAGACATAAGGCTGTGGATGTATGGATAGGGATAGACATAAGGCTGTGGATGCATGGATAGGGATAGACATAAGGCTGTGGATGCATGGATAGGGATAGACATAAGGCTGTGGATGCATGGATAGGGATAGACATAAGGATGTATGGATAGGGATAGACATAAGGATGTATGGATAGGGATAGACATAAGGCTGCATGGATAGGGATAGACATAAGGATGCATGGATAGGGATAGACATAAGGCTGTGGATAGGGATAGACATAAGGCTGTGGATAGGGATAGACATAAGGCTGTGGATAGGGATAGACATAAGGCTGTGGATAGGGATAGACATAAGGCTGTGGATAGGGATAGACATAAGGCTGTGGATAGGGATAGACATAAGGCTGTGGATAGGGATAGACATAAGGCTGTGGATAGGGATAGACATAAGGCTGTGGATAGGGATAGACATAAGGCTGTGGATAGGGATAGACATAAGGCTGTGGATAGGGATAGACATAAGGCTGTGGATAGGGATAGACATAAGGCTATGGATAGGGATAGACATAAGGCTGTGGATGCATGGATAGGGATAGACATAAGGCTGTGGATGCATGGATAGGGATAGACATAAGGCTGCATGGATAGGGATAGACATAAGGCTGCATGGATAGGGATAGACATAAGGCTGCATGGATAGGGATAGACATAAGGCTGCATGGATAGGGATAGACATAAGGCTGCATGGATAGGGATAGACATAAGGCTGCATGGATAGGGATAGACATAAGGGTGCATGGATAGGGATAGACATAAGGCTGCATGGATAGGGATAGACATAAGGCTGCATGGATAGGGATAGACATAAGGCTGCGGATGCATGGATAGGGATAGTCATAAGACTGTGGATGCGTGGATAGGGATAGACATAAGGCTATGGATAGGGATAGTCATAAGGCTGTGGATGCATGGATAGGGATAGACATAAGGCTGTGGATGCATGGATAGGGATAGACATATGGCTGCATGGATAGGGATAGACATAAGACTGTGGATGCATGGATAGGGATAGACATAAGACTGTGGATGCATGGATAGGGATAGACATAAGACTGTGGATGCATGGATAGGGATAGACATAAGGCTGTGGATGCATGGATAGGGATAGACATAAGGCTGTGGATGCATGGATAGGGATAGACATAAGGCTGTGGATACGTAGATAGGGATAGACATAAGGCTGTGGATGCATGGATAGGGATATATATAAGGCTGTGGATGCATGGATAGGGATATATATAAGGCTGTGGATGCATGGATAGGGATAGACATAAGGCTGTGGATGCATGGATAGGGATAGACATAAGGCTGTGGATGCATGGATAGGGATAGACATAAGGCTGTGGATGCATGGATAGGGATAGGCATAAGGCTGTGGATGCATGGATAGGGATAGACATAAGGATGCATGGATAGGGATAGACATAAGGCTATGGATAGGTATAGACATCAGGCTATTCTGAACATAAGACAAGACCAAGGACCAAATAAGGCTCGAGGCTTTTGCAGTAGCAAAATGTGAAGACTAGATGGGCCGAATGGATCTTATCTACAGTTTAATTCTATGTTTCTATAATCCGGGTAACACTAGTAACCAGTGGTCACCAGGCCGGTCCCGGGGGCCGTCTCACGTGCATTGAGCACTCCTGACTTTGATCCCAGTTATCCTGCCTCTTCTCTGACTCTCGGCCAGAGGCCAAGACACACACAATTCCAGGATTTCCATTTGTTTTGCGCTTCTATTATTAGAACTTCCGTGTAACATTAGGATTTTTCTGTTTTGTTTTTATTCTGTATTTTTGTTGACTGGAAAACACCTGCTGCCTCTGTTTCTCCCTTTACCTCAACTGGAGGCCACTGGGAAATGGACAAGAGGCCCAAGGAGCAGAAACGCAGAGAGGTGACCAGCGCAGTGCATTAATCAAACCCGTTGGCACTCAACAGGTTAATGATTTTTGAAAACAATGTGGAACGATAGCCTGGTAGTAAAAAGCAGCTGTTCTTTTGTTTAGTGGAGTGATTTACCTTGGTAAGCGTCCATCACACTGGAGTCGGGTACGTCTGTGCAGTTTCTGAGCAGTTGATCTCTCTGTGGATGACGGCGAGTAGGAGTTTGATTACAATCGGATTCAGACTAGTGACCATTAAAGGGACAGTAATGTCCCAGAACAAATATTTTTCATGTTGTAATCCTTAAAAAGTTGAACACAGCGCAAAAATAGTATCTCTCAAACCGCTATGGTTTGAGAGATATCTGCATTTAAAGTTTGATGTTTCCTGCTGTCAGCTGTAAAGCTGTCAGCAGGAGACCTGTGTTGGCCGACATGGAGGTTCTGCAGTAGAGCCACAATCTCGTTACTTAAAACAAATTACTTCATTGGAATGGTCTACAAAGTGTGCTTGCAAACCAGGCACACTTGGTAGATCGTACCAAAGCAGTCATTCTTTTTAAATAACGAGATTGTGGCTCTACTGCAGAACCTCCATGTCGGCCAACACAGGTCTCCTGCTGACAGCAGGAAACATCAAACTTTAAATGCAGATATCTCTCAAACCATAGCGGCTTGAGAGATACTATTTTTGCGCTGTGTTCAACTTTTTAAGGATTACAACATGAAAAATATTTTTTCTGGGACATTACCATCCCTTTAAGAGTATTCTGGTCTTACTGCATAGAGTTCACTATATAGGAAACTGCAGACACATGCAAGAAAAAGAAATCTCTCTCTATCGCACAACTTCGCCCACGTTTGCAAATTGCCACGGGGCAGTGATTTTGGCAGAAGTGAACGGGGGTGAGGGAATGAAGAACCATTTCTTCCTAGGGTACAGTTTTCCCTTAAAGGAAAGAGAACGTGTGTGTGCACCAGGCATTTTAGCCTGAAATAGCATCCTCCCTTTACGTTGTGTCTCTTACGTTATTAGGGCTCCTGCCCGATGGGAAGGAAATCCTATTGGCTGGACAGTCTGTTACATCTCCCCTTCAACCTTTAATCTCAGATAATGGACCAGGCAGTCTTCTTGGAGTGTGCTCTGTCCCCACAGTGCCATTTGATGCAGAGCAGTCCTTTCAGGGCGTTTCGATCCATGTGCGGTCTTCATACACATTAATGAAAAGACCTTTCTGTGTTGCACGCCATCAGCATGGAGGCAGACCGCACAGCCTTTTGCTTGATTCACTTCCTGTTTTGTTTTTCATAGAACAGTGCATCCTACTGGTCAGGTGTAAGTAATGCAGAAAAACCTTGCTAATCCAGGTGTGCTTAAAGCAGAACCATAAATGCCTCCCAATTAATTCTTAGTATAAAGGTAAGCATTGAAATCCTGTTGCAATCTTTATTAAGTGTCAGCAGTATTTAGAAATATAAGTTCTTATGAGGCTCACCTTCAGATGACAGAGCAGACATCTTGCTTAAGAATGATCTGTGCGCCTGCACGGTCTGTCCCTGTCTCCTCACTGATTGGCAAATAACCCATGGGGTGAGTTGCATGTACCCCACAGCACAGACAGGGACGACAGCGCATGCACACAGATCGCTCTTTGGCAAGATGTCTGCACTGTCATCTGGAGGTGAATCTCATAGGAACTTGTATTTCTAAATAATACCAGCACTTGATGAAGATTATAACAGGATTTCAACACTTACTGCTATACTAACAAGTAACTGGGGGGGGTGCCAATTATATCTCTGTTATAGTTACGCTTTAACCCTTTGAGTGTATTGAATACCCATCTGGCACTCAGGGGGGTCAACAAAAGCATAACATAGTCCATGGAGATGACATCCAGGATTTTCTGAAGATATCTCTCAAACAATGCACACAGGCATAATTCCTAGGGGTCATTAGGATTTTTCTTGGCATACTAATGTAAGTAGTTATTAGGACTTGTTCCTTTAGCCAGTGCCAGACTACAGTCCCATCATTCCCCAGCCCTTGATGGGCCTGGCACATGAAGGTAACACTAGGGGTTACTATTTCACATTTTTTGGGGGTCTCCTTATTTCAGAAGTACCCAGATCATAACGCTGTTTGTGACTAGAGAAGCGGCATTGAACTCCTAAATTAAATAACCAGTTGGAAGCTAGAGATGTCTGAAGCACTGCAAAGCCACACATGTGGCATCAGAAAGGCACGGGGTGATCTGGAGGGTGCCTCTCGCCAGACAGTCAACTGGAACTTAACATTTATAATGACTTTGGTGATTCTGAAAAGTTTTCTAAATAGATTTTTAAATATATTTGTTATCCATTCTGTACGTAACACTGTAGTTTAGATTTTGTCAGTTTAGGCAAATGAACTATCCCCCCCCCCCCCAACTGTCATTTCCTATCAGGAAGTACTGTGGCTAATCTGTATTTATTTATTTATTTTGAAAATATTCTACCAGTAAGAATACACTGAGATTTCTCTTGTTTGAGTTTTGATATAAACGACCACATCAATGAAGAGATCTCAAACTGTATAAACTGTAAACTGTATAAAGAATGGCTGACCTATAGGGGATTTTGAAAGCTATTTCTTAGTGAACTAAGTCAAAATAAAGTGGTAGACCCTCTTTTAAATCGTGGGCAGCACTTGAAGGGTTAACACATTTAAAGGGATAGTAATATCTACTTTAAAATTTATCTCCAAGTCTTCTCTAAGATTTTTATAACCTATATCGCTATGTTTAATCACTTACAGGTTTGTATTACATAAGGTATTAAAAGGAAAGTAATGTTTCATAATAAAAGCAGCTCTAATTAATCATCATAGTATTTGGACTTTGGAGATTATTATTTCAATTCTGTCAGAGCTGTAGTACAAGAGTAATTCAATGATAAAGTATCCCCCTCCCGCCCCTTTTACTGATGTAACACTGCTCAGCCAGATCAGAAGGGGACCAGCAGGCGGCTCTGCAGCAGAGCTGAAATTGCGGTACTTACAAATAATTCATTCATTGGAAAGATCGACAAAGTGTGCTTGCAAACCAGGCACACTTAGACCTTTCCGATGAATTAATTATTTTTAAAGGGATAGTAATACTTCTTTTTATCTTTATTTTATTTTGTAGGCATTAAAAAAACATGAAGAACGATATAAGTCTTATCACAAGTAAAGTCTCCCCTCCCGCCCCTTTTACCTAGTGTAAGCCATCTCTTCTCAGATGTGGAATCCAGTTCATAGACCAGACAGATAACAGCAGGGGACAATCTTCTTCCTATGAGAACAATGAAAGCCCTGCCCCCCTTGACACGTTTTTCAGGTTTTTCCCTTATCTTAATTGAAGATTGTCCCTCTCTGCAGTCTACCTGGGCACCTCCCTTCTGATCTGGCTGAGCAGTGTTACATCAGTAAAAGGGGCGGGAGGGGGATACTTTGTCATTGAATTATTCTTGAACTACAACTCTGACAGAACTGAAATAACACTCTCCAAAGTCCAAATACTATGATGATTAATTAGAGCTGCTTTTATTATGAAACATTACTATCCCTTTAATAAGTACCACAATTTCGGCTCTGCTGTAGAGCCTCCTCAAGTTGTACAACTCAATTCTCCTGCCGTCAGCTTTACAGCTGACATAAGGAGAAGGGGAGGGGGGGAACTTTGAATCCCGATATCTCTCAAACCATAGCGGTTTGAGAGATAGGGTTTGGAGTGATTTGATTAATATTTTAATCTCTACATAACTGGAAAAAAAAAAAAAAGTTCTTTGTTGTCCAATACAGGTTACTGGAAACTTTGGGTAGGCGATCAGCCCCTTTAAATAGGCAGGAACAATTACGAGAATTGACTGCTGGGTGGAGCCTATCGCTTCTCCTTAGCTTGCAGCTAGCCAATCCCCAACCAGTAAGATTTGTTCCTTGTTCAAGACACAAAGCAAGGGAACTGTTCTGCTATGGTTTTAGCTTTTTTATTATTTTAGTGCTAGATATGGAATTACCACCATTAGGAGGATAGCTGTGGATAGCTCCGTTTACCAGGTGCTTTGTGGACCTTAAACCCTGGGGGGAAAATCTTGGCTGCAAGTTCTTTCCCCATGAGTTGGCCACTGAGGCTTCTTCTTGATACATGGTAATCTGACTACAGTAGACCTTCTGAAAAAGGTGAGCACCCTTTGAGTGCTGAGGCCCACGTGTCCCATGCTTCCCCTGCGCACAGGGTTCTCATTTGGAGTTCCTATTACATACTCCTGCACTCATTGGGCTTATCTGTATTTCTATGGGGTGTTTGGAGCAAGATTCTGTGGTAACTTAACCCTTTTGTTGCTGGTTAGCACATTTTGAGGGGTCTTTGGACACTTTCCCTACTTGGACCAGTGTTTATTGGGTCTACTGTTTTATTCTAGTGGGCTTTTGAGTAGTTTTACGTTTTTGGTATTCACCTTGTTAACTTTATGTTCTGTTTACCGCATAGACGCCATTGCTCCATTCACTTGGGACATATCTCTGCAACCGCTCCACGAAGCGAGGTCAGAGGTGGCTCATTTTGTGGGTTTGCCCTTGCACTGTCATCCTCGCTCGTTTGCGATTGGCTCCCATCGTGGCAGCTATTTTGTGTATTCGCAGATAGTGTTCTACGTAGGGCTTGGATTCTCCTTCTCTCCTCTGCAGTTTAACCCTTCACCTACCAGATAAGTCTTATTTAGCATTTTTGGGGGGCATTTTTTTATCATACACACTATTTTGTGGGCTTTTTGATACTTTGACCGTTTGACTCTGTGAGAATGTCTACTCTGTTAGACCTTGGTGCTAAACCTAAGAGAGAGGATACTGGGGCATCTGTGTCCCCCATTGCTCATTGCTCCTCGTTTCACTCAGGGTTACCTAGAGAATACTCAGGTCATGTTTGCCCAGCTTGTGCTGCTGCCCCCGAATCCCCTGCAGGGACCTCCAGCCATGCTCTAGAGCCAGTATGGATGCAAGAGTTTAAGGCTTCTACCAGGGACCTCCGGTCCACCTTACAACTCCTTCCATCCACTTTGCAGGGGGTCCTCCACTCGTGGCAGGCCCCCGCCCCATCAGATCTTTCCTGCCTAAACCGCCGGGTGTACCTGATGTGTCTGACTCCTCTGAGGAGGAATTATTGGTGGACTCTGATATGACTGTTCAGCTGTTCCTTCATCTCAGTTTTTGTGGGGACCCTTTTGAGGCTGACCCTATTTCCTCGACTGAGGGCCTGATCAGGGCTGCGTTGACCACCCTGAACATTCCCTTGGTACAGGAGGCATCTTCTGACCTCTCTGATGTGTTTCAGGAGCCTGTTAGGCCCCATACTTGTTTTCCTTCTAACCCCACCCTTGACCGCTTAGTGTCTGAGGAGTGGAAGTTTCCAGACAAGAAACCATCTGTGTCTAGGAAGTTCACTAAGCTTTACCCATTCTCTGAAATGGGCCTCACGCAGTGAGTCCATCCCCCTAAAGTGGATGCCCCTGTTTCCAGGCTTTCCACTGCCTTGCCTGTGGCTGACGCCTCTGCTCTCAAAGACTGGACTGATAAGAAGCTTGAGACCTCTCTCAAGGCTATTTTTGCAATGGCTGGCTCTGCCCTCCGCCCTTCATTTGCTGCAGCATGGGTGAATAGGGCTGTGGCTGTTTGGACTGAACAGCTCAATTCTTCTGTCCATCAGGGCTCCTCCATGTTTGGGCCTGAGCTCAAGGATCTAATCAGCAAGGCCACTGGAGGGAAGAGTACTCGCCTGCCAGTGGTCCTGAGGAAGAAGGCTCCTGTCAAAAGGAATCGGCTTTTCTCTGTTGTCCAATACAGGTTACTGGTGACTTTGGGTAGGCGATTCACCCCTTTAACTAGGCAGGAACAATTCTAGAAGTGAATGCAAGGGGTGGAGCCTACCTTCCCTCCTTGGCTGCAGCTAGCCAACCAGCTCCAGAAAGATTTGTTCCTTGGTGAAGATAACACAGGCAAGAGAACAGTTCTGCTATAGCTTTAGAAACGTTTTTTATTTTTCTGTTAGAAATGGAATACCACCACTAGGCGGATTACCATAACTGACAATGCCTTTAGATGTGGCTAGCTCAGTGACCAGGTGCTTTTTGTGGACCTTAAGCCCTGGGGGTAAAATCTCGATTACAAGTTCTTTCCTCAGGAGTTGCCCACTGATTCTTCTTAATACATGGTAATCTGAAGATAGAAGATCTGCAGGAAAAGTGAGCAACCCTTTGAGTGCTGCAGGTCCACATGTCCCACAGTGCCCCTCCGCACAGGTGTTTTCCTTTGGAGTTCCTATTGCACACTCCAGCACTCACTGGGTCTATCTGTATGTCTGGAGCAGGTTTATGTGGAATTTAACCCTTTAGCTGCTGGTTTTGCATCTTTTGGAGGTTAATTGGCACTTTTGGGTCTGCTAACATGTTTGTTATGTTTCATGTACTTTTATTTTACTCTTTCAACTTTGCCCAAATTTCCTTTCTGGCTCGCTTTACCACGTAGACGCCGTTACTCTGTTCACTTCTATGGGACGGTACAGTTTGGGACATATCTCTGCAACCGCTCAATATAGCGACTTCAGAGATGGCTCATTTTAATTGTCTGCCCTTGCTCCATCAGCCAGTTAATGTTTTAAGTGTGTTGGAGGGCTCAGGGGGCTCCGGGCACTGTTGGGGTACTTTTTCTGGGAAAACTACATTTCCCATGAACGCTTGCTTTGTGCACTTTTTTCTGATTGGCTCCTGCCGCGACAGTCATTTTGTGCCTTTTCCAGAACAAGTATCCTACGCAGGACTTGAACTCTTGGAACTCAATGGTTGGACATCCCAAAGTTACCAGTAACCTGTATTGGATGACTAAGAATAGAGGATTTTGGTCTTACCTGTTAAATCTTTTTCTCTTAGTCCATACAGGGTACTGGTCTCCCACCCTGTCAAGGGACCATGCTTGGCTCTCCTGTGGCAATACATGGGGGTCCTTCGGGGTCATGCTCACAGGAGTCTTCCTTTACCTTCTTACTACCTAGTCAATAGTTAGTCTTCAAATCTTACTGGTTGGGGATTGGCTAGCTGCAGGCTAAGGAGAGGATGTAGGCTTCACCTAGCAGTCACTTCTCAGATTTGTTCCTGCTGATTTAAAGGGACTGATCGCCTACCCAAAGATACCAGTAACCTGTATGGACTAAGAGAAAAGGATTTAATAGGTAAGACTAAAATCCTATTTTTGAGACATTGCTGTCCTTTTAAAGGATTAATCTGTAGTAAATGTAGTTTTAATTTATTTATTTATTTATTTTGGATGGGGGGGGGACTATCTGTTTATATTAACAGCACCCTGAAATTGACCGTTCCAAGACTGGCTCAGTCTCTCACAGACCCCCATCCGACGCCTCTGTATACTTTGCAGGTCAAGTGTAAGGGAACGTCTGCATAGATCAGTGGTTCTTAAGCTTTTTTTGCTCACGACACCCCTACCACGCAGTCTGGCATTTTCAGGTCACCCCTATCATTTTATGTCATTTATCAAGTGTGTAATGAAGGTTACAAATACATAAATATATAGTTATTCTTAAATCTCGCAGCTAAAATGAAGATATTGTGACTAGTAATTTCCATAAATATAGTAATGCTACATTTTGGTAAAAACCTTATAGATAAAATTGGGCACCCTAAGTGGGGGCACCCTGGTTGAGAAACACTGACATAGCTCAAATTGACCCTTAAGGGAAGGTAACTTCCCAGAACCGCTAATCCATAAGGTGTTAAATGGATAGTAATGTTTCACAACAAAAGCAGCTCCAATTAATCCTCATAGTATTTGGGCCATGGAGAGTGTTATTTCAATACTGTCAGAGCTGTAGTACAAGATTAATTGAATGATAGTTTCCCCCTCCTGCCCCTTTTACCTAGTGTAACACTGCTCACCTCAGAGCAGCAAGACTGTCCGGATGGATCACAGAGAGGGACAATCTTCAGTGATCATAAGAATAAACCTGTCAAGGAGGCAGTGTTTTCCTTATGATCACAGTAAGAAGATTGTCTCTTGCTGTGAGCTGTCTGGTCAAGTGACCAGATTCCACATGTGAGGGGAGGAGGCTTACACTAGGTAAAAGGGACGAGAGGGGGATTCTTTATCATTCAATTACTCTGGAACTACAACTCTGACAGTATTGAAATAATACGCTCCATGGTCCAAATACTATGAAGATTAATTGGAGCTGCTTTTATTGTGAAACATTACTATCCCTTTAAGACAAGATTTTTGAGAGATTGGTTCTCTTCCTCGGGTCAAACTGGAGAGTCTCATGTTGCCCATCCCTGACCTTGCACAGTCATCTGGCCAGCTGTATAGGAACCGGGTTATCACTCCCCTCTGAGACAGAATGGGTTAATTTAACTGAGTGTCAGAGAGCTATCCAGTGCATTGCACTGCAATGTATTTGACGTGTCTCTGGCTTTAAGAGGGATTATCCCTGGGAGGCTGAGATGAGAACCTCCTCCAGTTACTTGTTAACACTTTGAGTGACAGTAGAGCAACATCATCTGCCACTTAAAGGGTTAATGAAGTCTTTAAATATATTTTTTTACATAATGTATTTTTTTTTAAACATACCTTTTTTGTAGAAAAAAATAGACCATTTGAGTGACAGATGCCTGTGATCAGGACTTTAGAAATCTTAGTCACTTAACCCTTTGACTGCCAAAACAATGCTGTTTGGGAACAGTCTGACTTTCTACTTTATTTTATTGTAAAATGTTATGTATTAGCCCAAAACGCATCCCCTTAAAGCTCTCCATTCCCCCATGTTAGCTGCTCCCACATTTAGGGCTGGGGATGTGTTGCGTGCAGGGAGTGGCCGGTCCGGCCCTGAGTTGGGGGGGTAGATTTTTTGGGTTGCGCCGCCGCAGCCTGGCCCCTCTCCAGATGTCTCTCACAAGGTTTCGAGCTGACGGCCTATTTATAGAAAATGTGGTCCCATTGCCATGACAACGCAGCCGGAGGCCTGGGCGGCTGGGAAGTTATTTCTGGGCTCCGCTTGTAATGTAAAACTGGGAAAGTTGGTTTATCCACTCAAACCAGTCTATCTTTGGACTGGGGGGGGCGAGAAATCCCCAGTCTCCACCCCCCCCCCAATCCACCGTGACAGAGCATTAAATGGTTACAGAGCCAGGAATGCATCTTCTACTACAGCCTTCCCGCGGAAATCTACAGAAGGGGGATTAACCCCTTCAGTGCCCAGCTCGCTCGTCTCCTCTCATGGCTTCCCACATCCCTCTGTGGGGCCTATATTAACCCATTGAGTGCCAGAGCGCCATCACATTGGCTACCCCTCTGGCACTCAACGGGTTAAGTGTAATTTTGCAACTGTGAACATTGCAGTACAAGTCTGGAGCAAACCAACTGCTCCTCAGGGGACAAATGAAATGTTTTGCCATTGGTTTTAACTGACTGAGTGCCAGATAGGGATCCAGCGCATTGTAAAGCCAGGGCTCAAAATTTCCTCTGGCCCCTAGCCAATGGTGAGTGAAAATTTAGCCCTGGTGGTTATGTTATGTATTGCAGTGGAGAGTAACTTTTCAGGTCTGGCTAGTAGCAAAGGACTTATAATTAATTATAAGCCCCGGTAAAGCAATATCCCTTTCTGGCAGTCAAAGGGTTGCTGGAGCTTTTAACCCCTTGAGTGCTAGAGAGTTCAACATCACAGTACCTTTCTGTTCACTAAGGTGCATTTGGTTTGCCCCTGGATGATCTGTAGTTTCCTCCCTTAGATGCTGAGAGAGTATTAGAGTAATTATCAGTGTTGGAGAATCCTATATATTCATCCCACAGAGTGAGTGTTGTTAACTCGTTCAGTGCCGTGGATGACTAGCGTGTCTCACACCTCTTTCTAGGGGTCCAGTGTTAGAAACAAAATATCCCCTTGGATTCTAATGATGCTTCCAACACCGTTCTTTGCAATGCATTGTACGCATATTTAACAGCAGAGGGGTAGTTAACCTGTTGCGTGCCAGAAGGATACGCAAAGGGTTAAGTCCGTTTCCACGTTCTTTTATATTACAATGGAATGGTGTATAAAACATGAAGTCACTGGGTACATTTTAGCACTTTTGCCAGAAAATGACATGAAAAATCACTTAAAATACTATAGTTACATGTCTAAATTTATTTTTAAATGTAAAATATAAATGTTTTATAAGTTAAAGGGATAGTAATGTTTCACAAAAACAGCAGCTCCAATTAATCTTCATAGTATTTGAGCCATGGAGAGTATTATTTCATTACTGTCAGAGTTGTAGTACAAGAGTAATTGAATGACAAAGTATCCCCCCCCCCGCCCCTTTTACCTAGTGTAAGCCACCTCCCCTCACGTGTGGAATCTGGTCTCTTGACCGGACAGATCACAGCAAGGGACAATCTTCTTATTGTGATCATAAGGAAAACCCTGCCCACTTTGACAGGTTTTTCCTTATGATCACTGAAGATTGTCCCTCTCTACGATCCATCCCGACAGTCTTGCTACTCTGAGGTGAGCAGTGTTACATCAGTAAAAGAGGCGGGAGGGGGATACTTTATCATTCAATTACTCTTGTACTACAACTCTGACAGTATTGAAATAATACTCTCCATGGCCCAAATACTATGAAGATTAATTGGAGCTGCTTTTATTGTGAAACATTACTATCCCTTTAATGATTCCTTGTCCATGACGATGAGTGAAACCATTAGGACTGGTTGATCCAGGAATGTGTCCTCTCTGCTGGTCTTGTCAACCCTCTGTCCAAACATGGGTTAATTGACCCTTTGTGTGCCAAAGGTGAGTGCCCCTCTGGCTCTTAAAGGGCTCTATGCTTAACTCTTTGAGTGCCAGAGAGGTATCCAGCGCATTGCAATGTACTGGATGCCTCTTGGGTACTCAAAGGGTTAATGGCTAGAGGGATTGCTTTCCGATGTGTTGCGTACTTCTCTGGTCCTTAATGTTAACCCCTTAAGGACAGCGTTCCGTACCCCTCTAGCACTCAAAGGGTTGTGATCGAAATGATTTCCAACTTTTTATATTTTTTTATGGAAGGTGTTAACACTTTACAGACTGTCATTCAACAGTGGGAACATATTTTGACAGTAAGAACAGTTAAACATTACTTCTCTGTCATCCAGTACAGGTTACTGGTAACTTTGGGTAGGCGATCTGCCCCTTTAATTAGGCAGGAACAATTCTAGAATTGTATGCAGGGGGTGGAGCCTACCTTCCCTCCTTGGCTGCAGCTAGCCAACCAGCTCCAGTAAGATTTGTTCCTTGGTAAAGACACAGGCAAGAGAACAGTTCTGCTATAGTTTTAGAATTATTTTATTTTTCTGTTAGAAATGGAATACCACCATAAGGCGGATTACCATAACTGACAATACCCTTAGATGTGGCTAGCTCAGTGACCAGGTGCTTTTTGTGGACCTTAAGCCCTGGGGGGGAAAATCTTTTTTACAAGATCTTTCCTCAGGAGTCACCCACCGAGGCTTCTTCATTAAACATGGTAATCTGAAGACAGAAGATCTGCAGGAAAGGTGAGCAACCCTTTGAGTGCTGCAGGTCCACATGTCCCACAGTGCCCCCATAGAAGCGGTCCCATTTGCCATGGCTCACACCAGGGAACTCCAGAGGTTTGTGATCCAGGTGTGCAAGGTTCAGCCGGACCTTCTGAAGACATCAGTATCCCTTCCTATTCATGTGGAGCCGAGTTTGTCGTGGTGGCTTGACCTCTCCAATCTGTTGAAGGGCAAGTTCTTCCTGGTATCCTTCTGGACCACGATGACGACGGATGCCAGCCTCTCTGGCTGGGGAGTGCTCCTGGGTCCCTGAGTGCGCAGGGTTGATGGTCTCCAGCGGAATCTCTTCTTCCCATCAACATGGAGCTTCGGGCGATATTTCATGCCCTTCGTCATTGGACACCTCAGCTGGAAGACTGCCCGGTCCGGGTACTGTCAAACAACGCCATGGCCATGGCTTACATCAACAAGCAGGGCGGAACAAGGAGTCTCCCTGCTTGGTTAGTGGTCAAGGCTATGTTGTCCTGGGAAGAACAACATGTTCCTGCCATATCCGCAGTGCACATTCCTGGCGTAGACAACGTCATGGGGGACTTCCTCAGTCAACGTAGAGTGGACAGCGGCAAGTGGGGACTGCACCCAGAGGTGTTCACCCTCATCGTTCAGAAGTGGTGTCTTCCTTGCATCGACCTGATGGCCTTGCGCCTGGTCCTGGTCTTACTTCCCGCCTCTAGGAAACTGAATCGTTGCACATCCCAGAGATACCAGTAACCTGTATTGGACGACAGAGAAAATAGGATTTTAGTCTTACCTGTTAAATACTTTTCTCTTAGTCCATACAGGTTACTGGTCTCCCACCCTGTCAAGGGACCATTCCCTGGCTCTCCTGTGGCAGACCGTGGGGGTCCTTCAGGGTCATGCTCACAGGAGTCTTCCTTTTCCTTCTACTATCTAGTCAATAGTTGGTGTCTCAAATCTTACTGGAGCTGATTGGCTAGCTGCAGCCAAGGAGGGAAGGTAGGCTCCACCCCCTGCATACAATTCTAGAATTGTTCCTGCCTAATTAAAGGGGCAGATCGCCTACCCAAAGTTACCACTAACCTGTATGGACTAAGAGAAAAGGATTTTGATAGGTAAGACTAAAATCCTCTTTTTTTTTTTTTTTTTTTTTTTTTTTTTTCTTTAGTACTGTTTAAGATGAATAAAAGGTTTTTCCCGGTTGCATGCTTACACAAGAGCCTACAACTCCCATCAGCCTCTGCACTATTGTAACGTTGCGAGGGATTAGAATATAAACGTGATTGGATGTTTGAAATGTGAAACGGATAATAAGACTATTACCTCTGATGTGTAAATACTACCCAATGATACCCAGCACCGTGATGATTACTTTCTTGCACTGGATGCCATTCTGGTTTTTATGAGGTTAATATTAACTTCACGGCAGTCTCTTAACTCTGTGAGTGCCAGAGAGCATACTAACGCATTGCTTTGCAATGCACTGGGTCCTTCTGACATTGAACCCCAACAGAAGCCCATTCTCCATTCAGCCTCAAAATAAGCAGCCTGGGGGGTGGTAAAGATGGAATCGTTTTAACCCTATGAGTGCCGGTGTATGTGTAATCTGTTGGTGCTCATTCCCACTGGCAGTCAAAGGGTTAACCCATATCTTTACCGTATATGGAACACTGTCTTGATGACCACAAACCCTCCCCCATTTTCATAATTAAGCTTTTTTTTTTTCCTTTTCCTCCCATTCCTTCAGACGGTGCCTTTCTGCCTCCTTGTGTGTGGAATGTGCCGACGCGGTTTGCAAATTACATCCTACCTTTTTTATTATTATTTTTAGTTTTGAGTAATCCTAGGGTTTTTTTCCCGTTTTTTGGGGAGATACTGAGCCACGTTCACAGACACAAAAGTGGATCCATTCTGATATAACCCAACTGCACTATAGTGGAGAGACACACATTCCCATTCACGTAAATGGGTCTCCAAAAGCACCTTTTAATACGGTTGAATTTTATGTGACCCCTGTTCTGTAAATACAGAAAGTCAGTCTCCAACTTAAAGGGATAGTAATGTTTCATAATAAAAGCAGCTCTAATTAATCATCATAGTATTTGGACTTTGGAGAGTGTTATTTCAATTCTGTCAGAGTTGTAGTACAAGAGTAATTCAACGACAAAGTATCCCCCTCCCGCCCCTTTTACTGATGTAACACTGCTCAGCCAGATCAGAAGGGAGGTGCCCAGGTAGACTGCAGAGAGGGACAATCTTCAATTAAGATAAGGGAAAAACCTGAAAAACTTGTCAAGGGGGGCAGGGCTTTCATTGTTCTCATAGGAAGAAGATTGTCCCCTGCTGTTATCTGTCTGGTCTATGGACTGGATTCCACATCTGAGAAGAGATGGCTTACACTAGGTAAAAGGGGTGGGAGGGGAAACTTTGCTTATCAATATCTCTCAAACCATAAAGGTTTGAGACGTAAGACTTCTATCGTTCTTCATGTTTTTTTAATGCCTACATCATAAAATAAAGATGAAACAAAGTATTACTATCCCTTTAAGCTTAATGCCCTTAGCCCAGTTCTGTAGTTTTGTATTATATTATTTCAAATTCTGTTAAGCACTGTGTACGTGTATGGCGCTATATAAATAAAGATGCACACAGCGCTTTACATTATATATGTGTGTGTGTGTGTGTGTGTGTGTGTGTATGGAGCTATATAAATAAAGATACACACATAGTAAAGCGCTGTGTGCATGTATGGCGCTATATAAAGATACACATAATGTAAAGCGCTGTGTACGTGTATGGCGCTATATAAATAAAGATACACACGTATATAATGTAAAGCGATGTGTGCGTGTATGGCGCTATATAAATAAAGATACACACGTATATAATGTAAAGCGCTGTGTGCGTGTATGGCGCTATATAAATAAAGATACACACATATAGTAAAGCACTGTGTATGTGTGTGGCGCTATAGAAATAAAGATATATACATACATTTGTTCTCCTCATAATTGCTCCAATTTCATCTGATCTGGTGACAAACTCTCTTTAACCCTTTGAGTGCCAAGGGGGTCTGGCACCCAAAAGGTTAATGGCCTAATTAATTTTCCCCATGTCCTTTGTACAACAGACACCATGTTCAGTCCGTGGCGGATGTCACATCCATGAAGGCGGACATGCTGGCAGTAGTTTTAATCTGAAGCAGTGTATGAGGCGATTAACACTTTAAGGACAGGAGTGGGTTAGCAGCACGTCTCACATGGATGTGGACCATAGTAATGTAACTATGTAAAGGCCTGTCCACTTATTCACTATATACCTTTTAATAATGATCCATACCATTCTAGACATCCATATCAGAGGTTTTATTGTAAAGTTCCCGTCCCTTTTCGTACATCTCTTTTCTTCCCTCCAATCTGAACGCCGGTTACGACGAGGGACAATATTGTGTCACCATAAGGTAAATCCCGCTCCCCTTCCTCGTGTGGGGGGTGTTCCTTATACAGACAATATTGTCCGTCATTGCAATCCGTCTGGTCAAGTGACCGGCTTTCAGATCTGAGGGTAAGAAGAGGAGCTTTATAATAGAATTACAGATTACACTGATACAGACATATACAACGGTACAGAGCTTTTATATAGTTACATTACTATCCCTTTAAATGGTTAAAATTACCATGTCCTGTGAACAGAGTTTGTCTCCTGTGGGCCGGCTGCAAACTGTCATGTCCGCCTCCACAGAACTGGAATCCATAACTGACCGACGTGTCATTTGAGTCTTGGCGCTAGGAAAAACTTCGTGGGGCCAGACAGACGAGCGGTTATTTTTATGAAGTGTTGCTTTCCCTTTAACAGTTCGAGTGCTGCTGGTATTACAGTTGTATTCGAGTTAGGGCAATGCAGTAGATTTTGTCTAGTAGATCGGATATATCGCCTGTTCTAATGTAGTGATAATCCAGTGAACAGGGCTGTAAACACTGATCTAAATGTGTGTATCCATATCCTAACACAGGGACAGCCAAACTAACCCTCTGGGGGCCATTAGCGGCCCTCAATGTGTTCAGTCCGGCCCTTCATACAGTTTCAATTAAAGGGATAGTAATACTTCGTTTTAACTTTATTTTATTTTGTAGGCATTAAAAAAACATGAAGAACGATATAAGTCTTATCTCTCAAACCTTTATGGTTTGAGAGATATTCACAAGCAAAGTTTCCCCTCCCGCCCCTTTTACCTAGTGTAAGCCATCTCTTCTCAGATGTGGAATCCAGTCCATAGACCAGACAGATAACAGAAGGGGACAATCTTCTTCCTATGAGAACAATGAAAGCCCTGCCCCCCTTGACAAGCTTTTCAGGTTTTTCCATTATCTTAATTGAAGATTGTCCCTCTCTGCAGTCTACCTGGGCACCTCCCTTCTGATCTGGCTGAGCAGTGTTACATCAGTAAAAGAGGCGGGAGGGGGAACTGTGCTTGTGAATATCTCTTAAACCATAAAGGTTTCAGAGATAAGACTTATATCGTTCTTCATGTTTTTTTAATGCCTACAAAATAAAATAAAGGTAAAACGAAGTATTACTATCCCTTTAAATGTGGCTTGCTGCAGAGTACAATAATCTCTAGTAATGAGGAGACTAATTAGTGGCCTGTTAACTTGTTTTATGGAGAAGAACAATCTTCTTGTATGTCGTATTTGCCATTTGTCTGTAAAATCATTTCTGTGAAATTAACATACATGTTTTGTTGTTAATTTCTGGCACATTATGCAGATTAGTTATTGTCCAGGCCAATCTCACTCTTTACTGTGCTGTCACAGTGTGGGTGCTGCCTAGCTTTATTCACAACAAAGTGGACGATAATCTTGGCCCAGCATACAGCATATAGGCACTTTTTACTTTTCTCTACAATTCACAGAAAGTAACCGCTTTCTCTCACCATTAGGAAAATTAGAACGGTCTATATGTTGTGTGTTTGCTATACATGTACTTTGAGAAATGACCCTTTACTTGTTGATGGCAGTCTGGCACTTTATGCTAATTCATTCCTGAGCTGGGCCAATATCACCACATACTGTGATGTGACTGGATCTGGGCAGAGTACACACACTGTGATATGAATGGATCTGGGCAGAGTCCACACACTGTGATATGAATGGATCTAGGCAGAGTCCACACACTGTGATATGAATGGATCTAGGCAGAGTCCACACACTGTGATATGAATGGATCTAGGCAGAGTCCACACACTGTGATATGAATGGATCTAGGCAAAGCCCACGCACTGTGATATGAAGGGATCTAGGCAGAGTCCACACACTGTGATATGAATGGATCTAGGCAGAGTCCACAAACTGTGATATGAATGGATCTAGACAGAGTCCACACACTGTGATATGAATGGATCTAGGCAGAGTCCACACACTGTGATATGAATGGATCTAGGCAGAGTCCACACACTGTGATATGAATGGATCTAGGCAGAGTCCACAAACTGTGATATGAATGGATCTAGGCAGAGTCCACAAACTGTGATATGAATGGATCTAGGCAGAGTCCACAAACTGTGATATGAATGGATCTAGTCCACACACTGTGATATGAATGGATCTAGGCAGAGCCCACACACTGTGATATGAATGGATCTAGGCAGAGCCCACACACTGTGATATGAATGGATCTAGGCAGAGTCCACACACTGTGATATGAATGGATCTAGGCAGAGTCCACACACTGTGATATGAATGGATCTAGGCAGAGTCCACAAACTGTGATATGAATGGATCTAGACAGAGTCCACACACTGTGATATGAATGGATCTAGTCCACACACTGTGATATGAATGGATCTAGACAGAGCCCACACACTGTGATATGAATGGATCTAGGCAGAGTCCACACACACTGTGATGTGAATGAATCTAGACAGAGTCCACACACTGTGATATGAATGGATCTAGACAGAGTCCACACACTGTGATATGAATGGATCTAGTCCACACACTGTGATATGAATGGATCTAGACAGAGCCCACGCACTGTGATATGAATGGATCTAGGCAGAGTCCACACACTGTGATATGAATGGATCTAGGCAGAGTCCACACACTGTGATATGAATGGATCTAGGCAGAGTCCACACACTGTGATATGAATGGATCTAGGCAGAGTCCACACACTGTGATATGAATGGATCTAGGCAGAGTCCACAAACTGTGATATGAATGGATCTAGGCAGAGTCCACAAACTGTGATATGAATGGATCTAGGCAGAGTCCACAAACTGTGATATGAATGGATCTAGTCCACACACTGTGATATGAATGGATCTAGGCAGAGCCCACACACTGTGATATGAATGGATCTAGGCAGAGCCCACACACTGTGATATGAATGGATCTAGGCAGAGTCCACACACTGTGATATGAATGGATCTAGGCAGAGTCCACACACTGTGATATGAAGGGATCTAGGCAGAGCCCACACACTGTGATGTGACTGGATCTAGACATAGTCCACACACTGTGATATGAATGGATTTAGGCAGAGTCCACGCACTGTGATATGAATGGATCTAGGCAGAGTCCACGCACTGTGATATGAATGGATCTAGGCAGAGTCCACGCACTGTGATATGAATGGATCTAGGCAGAGTCCACGCACTGTGATATGAATGGATCTAGGCAGAGTCCACGCACTGTGATATGAATGGATCTAGGCAGAGTCCACGCACTGTGATATGAATGGATCTAGGCAGAGTCCACGCACTGTGATATGAATGGATCTAGGCAGAGTCCACACACTGTGATATGAATGGATCTAGTCCACACACTGTGATATGAATGGATCTAGGCATAGTCCACACACTGTGATATGAATGGATCTAGTCCACGCACTGTGATATGAATGGATCTAGTCCACGCACTGTGATATGAATGGATCTAGGCAGAGTCCACACACTGTGATATGAATGGATCTAGGCAGAGTCCACACACTGTGATATGAATGGATCTAGGCATAGTCCACACACTGTGATATGAATGGATCTAGGCAGAGTCCACACACTGTGATATGAATGGATCTAGGCATAGTCCACACACTATGATATGAATGGATCTAGGCAGAGTCCACACACTGTGATATGAATGGATCTAGGCAGAGTGCACACACTGTGATATGAATGGATCTAGGCAGAGTGCACACACTGTGATATGAATGGATCCAGGCTTTGCAATGCGTTCCGTACCCCTCTGCCACTCAAAGGGTTAAAAGACAGTCCTAGACAGTCAGCTGGAGCCTTGGAAAAAGGCTTTAATGTCTGCTCCATAGAAGCATACATAAAACTAGGTTTTAGATTTCGGAAAAATACAGCAATTTTTTGAAGACTTCATTTTGTGTTTTACTCCAGAATAATTGTCTTAAAGGGAGCTGTAACTTTATTTTAATGAGAAGCTTTATAAGGTCACTGCTGACAGATGTCTGTTCAGGAGTTAGAAATGTTCAACTGTTGGGAAGTAATAAAGCTGTGACCATCACATGCTACAAAGAACTGCTGTCAGTGACTCTCTTCTCCATAGAATGCAACACAAAAACTGTATTAATGAAGTGTAGGTAAATTTTCTTGAAACCAGAAGGCACTGTTCATTATATATAGATATATATATATATATATATATATATGTATATGTGTATGTATGTATGTATGTATATATATATATATATATATATATATATATATATATATATATATACTATATAATAATTCGCTAAGTTGTGTGTAACGCCCGACATGCGCAGTAGACACTGCTGCGCGTGCGGCAGTCATGCGCAGTACAGACTGCCCATGCCGCGGCTCTGTATCAGCAGTGGCGCGGGCAGTCTCCACTGCGCGTGACTGCCCCGCGACCGGTTGCCAGAGGCACTGTGGCCCGTGTAACGGGCTGTTCAACTAGTATATATATAATATATTGTGGGGGGGGGATGGAGTTTGGACTGTTGTATCTCTGAAATGGAACCTTCCCCAGCAGAGGGAGTTTCCTACAGGTTTACTTGTCCTTCAACCCTTTGAGCGCTAGAGGCGTACTTAGAACATTTTAGAGCTATAAATTGCACACACCTACCTTAACCCTTTGAGTACCAAACAGGCATTGGATACCGGTCCTGAGCTCAAAGGGTTAATGCCATTGTATCTTGACCTCACTTTATTTTCTCTTCTCATGCACTTGAAAAACTTTCCGACACTCATGTGTAACATGTTAACACTTTAAGTGCTAGAGTGTGTGCAGCTCAATGCTCAGCTATGTACTTAACGCCCATCAGGCGCTCAAGGGTTTAAGCTGAGACAAACAAAAGATAATGACCATTAGACATGTATGATGTGAATATTTAATTTTTATTATAATTTGAATTACCAAACTAATGTATATTTTTCCTTCTCTTTCAGTTTTCTAGATAAAATCGACATTGTGAAACAGAACGATTACACGCCTTCTGATCAGGTACGTTCAGTCTACTATATAAAAGTATTCCTAACATATGAAGCAAAGGTAAGGACAAATTGATGGCTAAAGGCAGTATTCAGGAAGCTGATGAGCGCTTCAGGTCAAACCATCTGAACCAGGAAGTGGGGGCACTGTCCCAACATTCCAGTTGAATTACATGGGATTTAACCCTTTGCATACTAGAGATGTCTCAATGTGTTGCCAACATAACTGTCATTCAGTGGGTTAATCATACTATTTATGTCAAAGAGCAATGTTTACGTATCCCCTGGCAGTGGTTCTAGTCGCTGTCCTCACGGGAACGTCTCAGGCCTTTGTGTCTGCTTGTGCACAGGTAAATTAAATAAATGTCTGAGCATCTAATTAACCCACCCGGGCTCAGTAAGGAAAAATCCTAAAAACATGGCGTGTTACGTATCCAGGAGAATGGGATGGAGAATCAGTGTTTTGGCATTCAAGAGGTTAACCACTTCCACCCCCTGGTGTTGGCAGTTTGATTTAGACAATGACCTAAACATTGGCTCATCTACTTTGAATCCTTTGAGTGCCAGAGTGGTACGCAGCGCATTGGACAGCAATGCGTACCCCTCTGGCACTCAAAGGGTTAATATCCTGTACTCCCTGTAGGCATCTTCAATAATAATCCTTTGATTCTAGAACCCTGTAATGTATCCTCATTTACTGTATGGCTCAAAAAATTTCCTCCTGATCCATGAAATCACTGTTAAATTACTTTTGCGTGCAGCTTGTAATAAGTGACAAGATTTATGGCAGATAGTGTACTGATATTAATACCCAATGCTTGGAGTACATCTTTTGTCTTCAGCTTACAGATTGTCTTGTATACCGTGTTCCTATAACATTAACCATACATTGTACTATTAGGGTGGCTGCATTTCCTTCCTGCCATTCATAAACCGTTCTAAGGTTAGAACAGCAGGGTACCTGGGCTGTAGTACGGCCCAGCAAGAGAGGTTACATGTCCTTACTGGGCATCGTTCACAACCTGCGCTTTATCTGGAGCACCACCGAGTTCTAAACACTATATAAACAAGCTGCTCATTGCCTGCTGTGACAGAAAGCAATACCCGTTTTGTATTACAAGAAAATAGCCACTCATCCCCAAGCATTAGTGTAGCTTTATGGTACAAGTAAATGGTGCTGCAAGTCCTGTTTGGCGTTAGGAAGTAGCGCTCAGTTCTTTAGTGTTTAGAACTCTGTGTTGAGGCCATATTACTGTAGCCCAGCAATGGTGGGGTATGAGGAGAAGGTTGAACTTGATGGACTTGTGTCTTTATTCAACCTATTTTTACTATGTTACTATGTGTCACAGCAGTCAATTGACAGTTCAGTATGTAGTGTTTAGAACTTTTCTCCTGAATTTATATTCTGAGACATTTTATTGTAGTGCTGCCCAGGATGCTGGACACACTTAAAATATAGGAGTGTTCTGGGCAGTCTGGGATACATGGCCACCCTATGTACTTTGTACATAATTCTACATTAACCCCTTAGGGTCCGTCTGTCCTGGGGTTGGACCACTCTTAAAGGGATAGTAATACTTTGTTTTAACTTTATTTTATTTTGTAGGCATTAAAAAAACATGAAGAATGATATAAGTCTTATCTCTCAAACCAAGTTTCCCCTCGCCCCTTTTACCTAGTGTAAGCCATCTCTTCTCAGATGTGGAATCCAGTCCATAGACCAGACAGATAACAGAAGGGGACAATCTTCTTCCTATGAGAACAATGAAAGCCCTGTCCCCCTTGACAAGTTTTTCAGGTTTTTCCCTTATCTTAATTGAAGATTGTCCCTCTCTGCAGTCTACCTGGGCACCTCCCTTCTGATCTGGCTGAACAGTGTTACATCAGTAAAAGGGGAGGGAGGGGGATACTTTGTCATTGAATTACTCTTGAACTACAACTCTGACCGTATTGAAATAACACGCTCCAAAGTCCAAATACTATGATGATTAATTAGAGCTGCTTTTATTATAAAACATTACTATCCCTTTAAGGATCACATAGACTTCATTTGGAGAGCCAGTACACGTGACTGATCACTAGTACCAGCTTGCTGAACAAGAGGCTGGGCCGGACCTCCCGGCCTTGGAGCGGTCCACTTCAGACTCCTGCAGTGATCACAGAGCTCCCACAGGAGTGTTGGCAACACACAACCCATGGCATGTCAGGATCGTCGCTGGTCCACACTGGTGACTTGTTAGGACCACCACTGTCCTTAAGGGGTTAATTGTTACCTGTTCATTCTGTGTGTATAGTCCTCAGGACCTGTCTCTCTACTGTGTAGACATTTATGAATAACTATGGAAGGTGTGTTACTGACAGCGCTGGGGGTGAAGTCCTGATGCTGGGCGGGCAAAGTGATCATCACATTGTCCCAGACTCCTGCAATCCTCCAGCCTTTAACCCCTTGTGTATTCTGTCAGCAGGACTTACTGCGGTGCAGAGTTCTCACATCAGGAATCTTCGAAACAAAGTTTCAGGTCGACAAAGTAAATTTCCAGTAAGTGCGTGAGCGTTTTTATTTTTCACCAATCCCACATCAAGGATTCGGTTTATAGTCCCTGTGCAGATCCTAGGACCATATTTGTTTATCGTTTTAAGTAGAACCAACATCTCTTATTAAACCCTTTGAGTGCCAGAGGGGTACGCAATGCATTGCAAAGCAATGCGTTGCATACACCTCTGGCACTCAAAGGGTTACTAAACCCCACTTAGATTAGTATAGACAGAAGATCCTAGTGGCCACTATGAATGTTTCCCTTGTCCCTCGGTTGATGAGAGACCCTCTTCAGTCCTTCCTGGACACCATACCCACGTAGGCCGACATGACACACACTCCTACCACTGCACATGGAACCCTTATGGAGCCCCATGCACTTTGCCTGCTTCACTTTGAAAAACCTGCCAGCAACTTTCATGCCAGTTGATTGGCTGAGGGTAATGGGTATTGTAGTTCAACAGCAGCTGCAGGCTGTAGTCTGCCCATCCACTGACCCTGTGTGTGCTGGCATCAAATTATTTGCATCTGAATACAAGTTCTCAGGTGGCAGCTTGTGCCCTCTTGTGTCTGGGTAGTATATAACAGCAATTTTCCTCTATTCCCCACAGCATGTTTGATGTCGGGGGTCAGCGGGACGAGCGCAGGAAATGGATCCAGTGCTTTAATGGTAAGGAGCGGGGCTCTCATATCGCTCAGTGGAACAGAGTGGGGAGTGGTTGTTTAAAGTGATAGTAACACTTTTATTTTCACTTTCCATATTCTGCCGGTTCCTTGTATGTAAAATCAAATTACTGTCATTTTTATCTGTATTATTGTTTGTGCGCTTATTTTTCATCTTCACCTCTTTATTCACAATTTTTTTCCTGACCGTTGAGCTCTTTGGATCTCTGTTTCAGGAGTGTTTTCTGACCAGTGGCCATGAAAGCAGGACGTGCAGTGTAACACTATACCTGCAGCGCTGAGTGTTCTGTACACCGTCTTTTACAGTGTATGTCTTTTCCCGCGTCCTGACAGAAGTTCTCTGGAAACAGATCCAGGGAGCTCACGCTCAGGAACAGAAGTGTTAATAAATTAAAGTGTACCTAACGTGAAGTTGGATAGTATGCATTTGCTGAAGATGTGAAGTCAAAATAAAAAGCTGCTGTCCCTTTAACATGGTGGGATGTGCTGAAGGTTAGATGCACAATGAAGCAGGGTCATATGTACAAAGACAAAACACGGCTCGGTTGTGGGGGAAACCAACTGCACCATAGGGGTCAGATAAAAATTCCTGTTTATGTAACCCTTTGAGTGTCAGATAGGTATAAAGTGCATTGCATTGCAGCACAATGTATTTTATGTGTTACACAGGGCTTTGCATCCATGAATGTTAGACGCCTTGACCTCTCCAGCACTCAAGGGGTTAAAACACTCATTTAAATGGGAAGTCGTCTTTGTCCCCTTTTGGTGCAGTTGGTTTATACCGGAATTTGACCACGTTTACGTTGTGCATATGGCACTTCAACCCTTTGAGTTCCAGAGGGGTACACAGTGCATTGCTTTGTAGTGCATTGTGTACCCCTCTGGACCGCAAAGGGTTAAGGGTTTTAAAAACCTTCTTAGTGTTAGTGATACTTTCGTATCTAATGCTTTGAGACCAGCGTTTTGAGTCTGTTCTTAAAGGGATAGTAACCTCAAAAAAAAAAAAAGAAAAAAAGAGAAAATTTCAGGTGAATTTATAGGTACAATTAAAAAACACTTACTGCCTCATTCCCATCTCTCAAAACGTTATATTTTTGAGAGATGTACTAAAATAAAGGTCTCCGCTCCCTTCCACTTCTCATGTGTCCGCTGTACAGCGGACGTCATGAGATCCTGCTTCCGGGACCAGAAGGCGGCTCTTCAGGAGCGCTGACATCGAGATATATAACTATAATTACTTCATAGGTATGGTCCACAACATGTCCCTGACTTGCAGGCACACGTTGTAGACCATTCCGATGAAGTAATTATAGTTAGATATCTCGATGACAGCGCTCCTGAAGAGCCGCCTAAAGTCAGTCGACCGAATTCTGACAGCTTTACAGTTTGTCAGGCAGAAAGGGGAGGGAACGGAGGTCTTTATTTTATTATATCTCTCAGACCATAACGGTTTGAGAGATGGGAATGAGGGCAGTAAGTATATTTTAATTGTACCTATAAATTTGCCTGTACTTTTTTTTTTTTTCGAGGTTACTATCCCTTTAAATGGGTTAATCCAGGGCGAGTCAGCTTGTGGACACCCAGCTGTTAGGATCTAAAACTCCCCTTCCCTAGTCAGCTGTTGGCCTGTAACAGGTATAAAAGATCATATCTCCACTCACTGTATAGTGTAGAGATCTTCTCCATTTAAAGGGACAGGAACACACATACTCGAGCAATCTCGCTCACGCTCATCTTGCACACTCTCACACTTGCACTGTCATGCTTTCTCACTCACTCGTCCTCTCACACTCTTGCGGTCGTGCTCAGGCTTGCTTTTGTGATCTCGCTCACTCTCACATGCACTCACTCTCTCTCACGCTATCTTGTGCGCAGACACACACACATTATGTACACACACTCTTACCTTACTATGAGCAGAAAATCCTAATGACTGCTCTGAAATTTCCCTGGCTCCATTAGTCAGTAGTTGACATCCAGGACTGATTAAAGATGTGTCTATGGAGGCAGACATGACAGCTGCTGGCAGAACCACAGAACTCTGTCTCTTCCCACTGTATATGATAATCTTAAAGTGATAGAAACAGCATCTCCAATTAATCTTCATAGTATTTGGGCCATGGAGAGTATTATTTCAATACTGTCAGAGTTGTAGTACAAGAGTAATTGAATGATAAAGTATACCCCTCTCCCACCCCTTTTACTAGTGTAACACTGCTCACCTCACTTGACCCGACAGATCACAGCAAGGGACAATCTTCTTACTGTGATCATAAGGAAAACCCTGCCTCCCTTGACAGATTTTTCCTTATGCTAACTGAAGATTGTCCCTCTCTGTGATCCATCTGGACAGTCTTGCTGCTCTGAGGTGAGCAGTGTTACATCAGTAAAAGGGGCGGGAGGGGGATATTTTATCAATTATTATTGAACTACAACTCTGACAGTACTGAAATAACACTCTCCATGGCCCAAATACTATGAAGATTAATTGGCGCTGCTTTTATTGTGACACATTACTGTCCATTGAAGCAGGATCACATACTCTGCCTGCTTCGGTTTGGAAAAGAACTGCCAGCAACTGTCATGTCTGCCTCCATGGACCTCACATCCTGCCAGTAACTGTCATGTCTGCCTCCATGGACCTCACATCCTGCCAGTAACTGTCATGTCTGCCTCCATGGACCTCACATCCTGCCAGCAACTGTCATGTCCGCCTCCATGGACCTCACATCCTGCCAGCAACTGTCATGTCTGCCTCCATGGACCTCACATCCTGCCAGCAACTGTCATGTCCGCCTCACATCCTGCCAGTAACTGTCATGTCCGCCTCCATGGACCTCACATCCTGCCAGTAACTGTCATGTCTGCCTCCATGGACCTCACACCCTGCCAGCAGCTGTCATGTCCGCCTCCATGGACCTCACATCCTGCCAGTAACTGTCATGTCCGCCTCCATGGACCTCACATCCTGCCAGTAACTGTCATGTCCGCCTCCATGGACCTCACACCCTGCCAGTAGCTGTCATGTCCGCCTCCATGGACCTCACACCCTGCTAGTAGCTGTCATGTCCACCTCCATGGACCTCACACCCTGCCAGTAGCTGTCATGTCCATCTCCATGGACCTCACACCCTGCCAGTAGCTGTCATGTCCGTCTCCATGGACCTCACACCCTGCCAGTAGCTGTCATGTCCGCCTCCATGGAGCTCACACCCTGCCAGTAGCTGTCATGTCCGCCTCCATGGAGCTCACACCCTGCCAGTAGCTGTCATGTCCGTCTCCATGGACCTCACACCCTGCCAGTAGCTGTCATGTCCGCCTCCATGGACCTTACACTCTGCCAGTAGCTGTCATGTCTGCCTCCATGGACCTCACATTGAGGACTGACTGAAGAGGTTATCTCTTGAACAAAGGAAATAGGAGAAAATGTATAGGGGCAATTAGGATTTTCTGATTGTAAGATAAATGGCGGTTATTGTTAGTTGTTGTGTACCCTTTTTAATCTGGCCCTCCTTGTTCAGAGTCAAACTGGACCAGCCTGGAGCAAACCAGCTGCACCGCAGGGGGGAGTCCCCCATAATTAAAATTGGGATTTTAAACCCACTGAATGCTGGAGAGGTAGGTCCCCAGCTCATTGCATAAGCATTCGGTAGGCTAAAATCATTGAGAATTTTGGGGGCATCCAGTTTCTTCTGACCAGAGGGCCCTTAACCCTTTGAATGGCATAGTGGTACGCAACGGGATCAAGGTGCTGTTGCCTCTTGTTTAATCTAGATAAGGATGGGGGAGACAGTGCCTAGGAGATTTAAGGTTAGTGCACTTAGATGTCCTGTGCACGGTCTGCCCCCCCATCCTTATCTCTCCTGCAGGACTATGATCCTGTGGACATCGTGTTGCTCTTTACTCTGATACCAGCACTAAGGAGTGTGTGCGCCTTTGTCATTAAGACTGTTTTCTAGGGAAAGTTTCTACTATATATTTATCAGAACTGTCACCTTCATAATACCGTATACTTGTATATACACATATATGGATACATAAAGTCTCTAGTGATCGAGTCTGTTCACTTATAATATACATTACCTATAGTGAATTTTCACTTTACACTAACCAAATGGACTGAGTTCCGCTGATTACAATTACACCTCTATAACATGCTTATATCAATGTTAGTGCATTTACACACTGAGCGGCGCTGTGTATTTACCCTCTGTCTTGTATAATCTAATCACTGAATCTCTTGTTCCTCCCACCGCTTGGGGTCAGATGTCACGGCCATTATCTTCGTGGTGGCTAGCAGTAGCTACAATATGGTGATCCGAGAAGACAATCAGACCAACAGGCTCCAGGAAGCATTAAACCTCTTCAAGAGTATCTGGAACAATAGGTAACCGAGAACCCTCTTCCTACAGGCGGCTCCGTCTGTGGCCCCGGGGTCCCTGATATGTATAAAGGACTGGTAAAAGTTTTTATAAATTATGTCTGCTGTACGGGTTTTCCTGCTGAATAAAAGAAGGTGACTCCCACTACTGGGAGATGAGTCATTCAAAGGTTATTACAACTTAAAATCTCACCGTAAGGTTCAGCCCTTACATCCCGTTTTATGGAGACATAAATCTTAACCCTTTTGTTGTCAAAGAGGTGTATGGCATGCAAAGCATTATCTATCCCATAGAAAGCGATAGGAAATACAAGGTTTCTTTCAAACTCCTAGCCTACGTCTAGTAATTATTACAAAACTAAAATACAATTTGGCTGTAATAACTTTTGAAGTAATCATCTCCCAGCAGAGAAAAAGTGCCCTTGTTTAACTCACTGGGAAATGTCCTACGGTTTAGATAATTTTCATAATAAAATTTTATTGCTGCTATAAAGGAGAAGTAAACTATAGGTGTAATAGAGGTAATATAAACACCGAATAGCTAATTGTAATAGAATATATAGTTCAAATGATAAAGAGTAAGAAACATAAACTAGCAAATGACGTCCATAGTAGCGTTTGGGTTTTATGAGTCAGGCTTGTTTACTTGTAGAATGCGCAGTCCCACTAATTTCCCTCCCATCTTGCAGGTGGCTACGGACCATTTCAGTCATTCTGTTCCTCAATAAGCAGGATTTACTGGCTGAGAAGGTCTTGGCTGGGAAATCGAAAATAGAGGACTACTTTCCGGAATTCGCTCGCTACACTACCCCAGATGATGGTAAGCAGTCCCTGCGCTGGGAAGTTTTGGAATTTCTTTTTTTGTAGGTGAAGAATTAAATGAAATGCTGTCCAGTCATTGCATTTTAACACCTTAACCCTTTGAGTGCCAGTGTGGTACGCAATATATTGCTCTTCTATATCTTGCGTACCCTTCTGGCACTCAAAGGGTTAACGACATCCCCGTCCAGGGGTGGACGGCCCCAGAGGACCACGGTACTTTTTTTTTTTTTTTTTTTCTTCAGCAATGCATTCGGGGATCTCAGAGCGGCGTGCAGCCTTGCTGCAATCCCATGACATGGCAGGTCCGCCACTGGTCCTTAACATCCAGACGCGTGGCGGTCCTGCCATGTCACCAGCAATTAAGGGGTTAACACCTTGATTTACAGTGCAACGTGACACCACTCTGGTACTCAAATGGTTTAAAAGAAAGTGGGGGGGGGGGGGGGAATCTGGGGATGAACGGAGACACACATTTGCACTTCAGCCTGGAGGTGTGTGTGTGTGTGTGTGTGTGTGTATATATATATATATATATATATATATATATAAGAGAGAGAGAGAGAGCCAGTGGAACTGCTCCACTATACAATATGAAATGAAACAGAGGACACGGAGTCAATGTAACTGCACCACTATATGATGTGAAACACAGGACACGGAGACAGTGCAACTGCTATACTATACAATATGATATGAAATGGAGGACACAGAGACAGTGGAACTGCTCCACTATACGATGTGATATAAAACTGAGGACTTACAGTGGAATTGCTCCACTATACCTCTAGAAACTGACACACTAAGTTTTTGGCTGTGACACAACCTGTTAAAGAGATGGTAACATTTTATTTTTGTTTTACATATTCTGTAACTGCGTGATATGTAAATATACTTATGTATTTGACAGGTACTGTCAAAGCAAGGGATAGTGATATAATGTAAACAAGGTACATTATATCAGAGCACTCAGTTCTGCAGGGATAGTGTTACATGGTATCATTGTCCTGCTTTAACCCCTTAAAGGGATAGTAATGTTTGTTATAAAGTAGTTCGCCAAGTCTTCTTTATAGTAAATAATAGATTGCTCTAAGTTTATCTACTTACTTTCGTGTAGTTCAAAAGATATTAACTGAAGTTCCACCACCTACCCCTTCTGGCCTCCTCCCACCGAATCTGAAATCTGGTCCCGGGACCGGGTGTAGCAAGTGACAAATGTCAGAAAGTAAATTTAAGGAAAACCCTGCCTCCCCTTGACGAAGGAGGGCAGGATTTCCCTTTGCATACTGAAGTTTGTCCCTCGCTGCATCTGTCCGGACCAGACTGCAAATTCGGCAAACTACTTTCTCTGTCGTCCAATACAGGTTACTGGTAACTCTGAGTAGGCGATCTGCCCCTTTAAGCTGGAGCGTTGTAAGTAAAAAGTGCATGACATGCCAGGACAGTCACCGGTTCCTTAAGGGAAACAAAAGGTGACAGTCTTGGCACGTCACACTGTCCTTAAGGGGTTAATGGTCACTGACCAGAAAGCTCTCACAAAATAGATTCAGAGGGCTCACTCTCGGGGACTTGGAAGTGCAAGAATAAATAAAATAGTAAAGGTGTAGGGAGTTTGACATCCCATAGTGTGCACTTGTGTTGCTGTCCCTTTAAACATGCAAATGACCCAGTAATGATACCCACGTGCACTGCTACATGATCCTCACTCTTATTTTTCTCTCTGTCTAGCAACACCGGAACCCGGGGAGGACCCCAGAGTCACAAGGGCCAAGTATTTTATTAGAGATGAGTTTCTTGTAAGTATTCACTTTCTATTCATTCTTTGGTGAAAAAATCAAACCGTGTCTCTAGTCCCTGGGCGTGTTGCACTCAGGTGCGTTTCTTATTGAGGGAATAGTACAGGATCTTCATACAGAGGGGGGGTGTATGAAGGCAAAAGGGTTAACCCTTTGAGAGGGTGTTCAACACATTACACTCACTTCTGGCACTCCGGGTTACATGGTGTTCAGGAGCCTATTTTCTAAAACTTCTATACTGGGATATAAGAGACCTACTGAGAGAACTTATTTACATATAACTGATATAATCTACTGCGAGAACTGGTGTGTGTATATATATATATCTGATATAATCTACTGCGAGAACTGGTGTGTGTATATATATATATATATCTGATATAATCTACTAGAGAACTGATATAATCTGCTGAGAGAACTCATTTACATATAACTGATATAATCTACTGAGAGAAATATATATATATATATATATATATATATATCAGGGCTCAAAATTTCCACTCGCCACTAGCCAATGGCGAGTGAAAATTTAGCCCTGGCGAGTAGAAATTCAGCACTGGTGGGTATGTTATGGCTTGCAGTGGCGAGTAAATTTTCAGGTCTGGCTAGTAGCAAAGGACTTCATATTTTAAGCCCTGTATATATAATATATATATATACACACACATATATTATGCAAGACTACAAGATTGTAAACCGGGCAAGAGCACGTTGGTGTATTTGCGGAGTACTCACAGAGTCGTGATGGCAGAGGCGTCTCAGTGCCACAGTATCGCCAGCCGGGCCCCCTTGTCAAACCTTATTGCATCTCCCACCCCTGGAGTCTGTTTCTGTTTGGGAAGAAGAAACAAATGGGCGTTGTTAGGGGTTCTGTGTGTAACCCCTGTGTCCTGGTCTTACTGAAGAGGTTCTCTCTTGAATTAAGGCAAAACGCATGGAGACTATTAGGATTATTCAGGCAATTTCCAAAGGGCCACACATTCCATGAAAATTCTAAATTGTTCTAAATTGAGTTTGTAAAAAAAAAAAAAAAATACAACTAACCCAGTGGATGCTAGAGAAGTCTTAAAGGGACAATAAAAGCAGCTCAAATTAATCTACATAGTATTTGGGCCATGGGGAGTGTTAGTTCAATACTGTCAGAGTTGTAGTACAAGAGTAATTGAATGATAAAGTATCCCCCTCCCACCCCTTTTACTGATGTAACACTGTTCACCTCAGAGCAGCAAGACTGTTCGGATGGATCACAGAGAGGGACACTCTTCAGTGATCATAAGGGAAAAATCTGTCAAGGGGGCAGGGTTTTCCTTATGATCACAGGAAGAAGATTGTCCCTTGCTGAGACCAGATTCCACATCTGAGGTGAGGTGACTTCCACTCGTTAAACTCTGACAGTAGTGAAATAACACTCTTCATGGGCCAAATACTGTGAAGATTAATTGGAGCCGCTTTTATTGTGAAACATTACTATGACTTTAAGTGTATTGTTTCACAAATGAATTTAACCCCTTAAGGACCGGAGGTTATGGGACATTTCCGTCCCATAACGACCGCATAGGGGCACTTTGACGCGCCGGTACACGTGACCTGTCACATGTATCGGCGCGTCACTATGGGGCTTGAAAGAGATCGCTGTAAGCGCCGGTAGAGCGCTGTAAGTAAAAAGTACGTGACGTACCATGAACGTCATCGGTCCTTGAGTAGTTCAAGGACCGTGACGGTCCTGGTATGTCAAGGGTCCCTAAGGGCTTAAGTGCTCTGGACCCCTGTGCTATTAAAAATATGTATCTATTGTAATATAATTACTAGCAATATTTAACTTTGACTTTAAAATATTTACAATTTTTTTTTTTTTTTTCTCCCTCCGTTTTCTAGAGAATCAGCACAGCGAGTGGTGACGGCCGGCACTATTGCTACCCACACTTCACGTGCGCAGTGGATACAGAAAACATCCGAAGGGTTTTTAATGATTGTCGGGACATTATCCAAAGGATGCACCTGCGCCAATATGAGCTATTGTGATGGAGAGCACTTTTTCCCCCCGTGTTCCGGACTTCAAATTCCTCATTTAAAAAGCGAAAAATAAAAAAATTAAAAAAAGGAAACAAAATGGAGAAAAAAAAAAAAAAAAGAGAAAACCCACAAAAAATGATGAAAAAAAAATAAAGGAAAACAAAATCTATATATATAAATATATATATGGGGGGAAACAAAAGCCACCCAACTGGGGTTGGGGGGGATACTGGGTGCAGCCTCACACACGCTCTCTTTCTCTCCAATTTGCACCCTCCCCCCCACCCTGCGCTTCTTTCCTCGCTGCCGGACGATTGCAGAACTGTCAGCTTGCTTCCCCTCACCCCACCACCCTGACAAATAAAAGTAAAACAAAAAAACTAAAAGCGTGGGCCAGCGCCAAATCCAGCCATGGCTTCCCCTTTAAATGCCAACATTAAATGGCAGTGCGTGCAAATCTAATTGATGAAGATGACCCGAAGGATTTTTGGTGACCTGATGCACGTATGTGGTGGGAAGACATTGTTTGCGCATTGGGGGAAGGAGGCAGATTATTACTTTTTTTTTTTTTTTTTTTTTTTATTATTATTTTTTATTTTTTTTTTTTTTATGTTTTCGTTTTCCTCCAGTAATTATTAACAATGTGGGCATAATTATCCCCCCCTTTCCCTTCACCCATTATATTAACTTTGTATCCACTCACTGCATTTGATGATGAACATGTCTGAGCAATGCTGGCGGCCCGAGACGAATGGACTCTTGACTGTAACACGTGTCTTGGTAATCAGGATCCAGAAGTTCCCCTGGGGTAGCTGGGCTGTGCAGTGTTAGAAGGTGAATGCTGCCTTTCACAAGGGTGCCATTTTTTTTTTTTAACAATAAATACTTAGATATGAATTTCTACATATCAACGTATTTATTTCTAAAGGTCTTGGACGTTTGTGTTTAATCTAATCGCTGTGTTTTTTTTTTTTTTTTTTTTTTTTTTTTTTTTAATTCCTTTTCCAACACCTTCGATGGTAGCAGCTTCTCTACCATTGAAGGTATTGACATTAAATTGTCCTCATATGACCTTGTGTGACCTTCAATCTTGAGCATAACTGTATACCTCTCCTCACAAGCCTGTCCACTCCCCTCCTGTATAAGACCCCCCCTCACTTTTTTTTTTTTTTTTTTTTTTTTTTTCTTTTTTCCTTCCCCACCTATTTCGTTTTATTTTACTGCTGGATTATTACTCTTGTACAGACTGTAAAATGTATTATTTTGTACAACTTTATTGAAAAAAAAATAACTTGTAGAAGATCTTTGTGCCTTGGTTTTGGCTGTGCCCTGTACAATGAACTAAGATGTAAGTATGTCTAATTACGCTGTACAGCATTGTCACTTCGGCCTCTCGCTTTCGCTCAAGCTGGGGCAAATTTATCTGTAGTCCTAGGGGTTTATTTTTTGTTTTGTTTTTTTTTTTCTTTTTTTCTGGTTTACAAAAGGAAAAAGAAAGCTGTTCAGTAAAAAAAAAAATAATAATAATATTACAAAAATGTACAAATGTTGCAAACTTTAACCACTTTAAAAGTGAGGTCTTCATGAAGTGACCCAATGTGGCTTCATTGTGCTTTTTAATTTTTAGCTTTAACATTTAAATCTCTATCCAAATGCAAAAACATGGCTTGTTTCTACATAAACCAAATTTTGCTACAAATAAGTGCTAGTCTTTTTATCCTTCATAATCCCTCGCACCTGTCTACTTTTATTGACTTCAGGATGAAGATGAGAGGAACGCCGGTTAGCTGTGTGATCACTGAAAGGGGGGATGGTAGCCCATTTTCTCTGTCGTCCAATACAGCTTACTGGTAACTCTGGGTAGGCGATCCGCCCCTTTAAGTAGGCAGGAACAATTCTAGAATTGTATGCAGGGGGTGGAGCCTACCTTCCCTCATTGGCTGCAGCTAGCCAACTAACTCCAGAAAGATTTGTTCCTTGGTGAAGATAACACAGGCGAGAGAACAGTTCTGCTATAGCTTTAGAAATTTTTTATTTTTCTGTTAGAAATGGAATACCACCACTAGGCGGATTACCATAACTGACAATGCCTTTAGATGTGGCTAGCTCGGTGACCAGGTGCTTTTTGTGGACCTTAAGCCCTGGGGGGAAAATCTTGGCTACAAGTTCTTTCCTCAGGAGTTGCCCACCAAGGCTGCTTCTTTAAACATGGTAATCTGAGGACAGAAGATCTGCAGGAAAGGTGAGCAACCCTTTGAGCGCTGCAGGTCCACATGTCCCACATTGCCCCTCCGCACAGGGGTGTTTTCATTTGGAGTTCCTATTGCACACTCCTGCACTCATTGGGTCTATCTGTTTATCTGTTGGGTGTTTTGGAGCAGGTTTAATGTGGTACTTAACCCTTTAGCTGCTGGATTGGCATTTTTTTTTGGGGGGGGGTTCTAACAATTCCTACTGGTTCAGTGTTTTTTGGGTATGCTAACATGTTCTAGTGATGTTTCATGTCTTCTAGTTTTACACTTTCAATTTTGTAAAATTTGAGTTCCGGTGCGCTTTACTGCATACACGCCATTGCTCCATTCACTCCTATGGCACTGTACAGTTTGGGATGTATCTCTGCAACCGTTTAACCTAGCGAATTCAGAGATGGCTCATTTTTCTTGTCTGCCCTTGCTTTATCATCTGGTTCATGTTTCTAGTGTGTTGGGGGGCTCAGGGGCTTCTGGCACTGTTTGGGGTACTTTTCTTGGAAAACTACATTTCCCATGAGCTCTTGCTTCGCGCGCTCATTTCTGATTGGCTCCCACCACTTCAGCCATTTTGTGAACTTTCCAGAACCAGTATCCTATGCAGGACACTCCTTCTCTCCTCCTGCCAGAAAAGTTTATTTTAGCAATTTCTGGGGCGAAACTTTAATTCTACACACTATAATTGGGTGATTTCTTATACAGTAAGGTTATTTGACACTGTGTGAATGTCTGTACCGCTGGAGCTTGGGGCCAGACCTAAGACTAAGGAGGCTGGGGTCTCGGTATCCCCCATTGCGCATTGCTCTTCCTGTCACTCAGGGCTACCTAGAGAATTCTCAGGTCACTTATGCCCAGCATGTTCTGATGTCCTTGAAAGTATTCCAGGGACCTCCAGCCATGCATTAGAGCCAGCTTGGTGCAAGAGTTCAAGGCTGCTACTAGGGACTTTAGGTCCACATTGCAACTCTTTCTATCCCAGTTACAGGGGGTCTTTCATTCTTGGCAGGACCCCTCCTCAGTCAGATCTTCCCTGCCCAAACCTCAAGGAGTACCTGACGTGTCAGATTCATCTGAAGAGGAACTTCTGGTGGATTCAGATGTTCAGGAATGTTCTGCTTTGGGCTCCTCTCAGTTTTTTGGGGATCCTTTTGAGGCTGATCCTGAGCCCTCCACTGAGGGCCTCATCAGGGCTGTCTTGACTACTCTTAACATTCCCTTAGTTCAGGAGGTTCCTTCTGACCCCTCTGATGTGTTCCAGGAGGCTAAAAAGCCCCTTACTTGCTTTCCACCTAACCACACTCTTGACCTCCTTGTGTCTGAGCAGTGGAAATCCCCGGACAGGAAACCCTATGTGTCCAAGAAATTTGCCAAGATTTATCCCTTTTCTGAGGCCATGCTTACTCAGTGGGCTCATTTTCCCAAAGTGGATGCTCCTATTTCCAGGCTATCTAAGTCTACTGCCTTACCAGTCTCTGATGTGTCTGCTCTGAAGGACTGGACTGCATGGGTGAACCGGGCCATTGCTGTCTGGACTGAACAGCTCACCCTGGCTGTCCGTCAGGATGTTCCTACTTCGGATAAGTTGCGCCTTCTTGCCAACATTTCTGAGGCACAGCAGTATGTTTCTGCTGCCTTATTTGATGCCATCCGTTTGGTGGCTAGGGTTTCCACCATGTCTGTGGTGGCCAGATGAGCTCTTTGGTTCAAGATCTGGTCTGCTGACACTGCTTCTAAGGAAGCACTGCTCTCCCTTTCAGGGTACCTCCTTGTTTGGAACAGATCTAAAGGATCTGATCAGTGAGGCCACAGGGGGTAAGAGTACTCTTCTACCCTTAGTTCCCAGGAAGAAATTGCCACTTAAGAGGAATTGGTATTTTCATTCCTTTCAGAATGGGACACGTCCGGCGAACCACTCTGTTCCTTCAGCGCCGCGTACCTCCTCCAAGCCCAAACAACAATGGAAGCCCAAGGCTTTCCAAGCCTCCTTCGGCATGACTTACCGAACCCGAGTCCACACTCTGCTGTGGGTGGTCGTCTGCGACACTATGACAGCATTTGGGAGGATTTAGTTGCGGATCCATAGGTTTTACAGGTGGTGACGGAAGGGTACAGGATCCCTTTCGTCTCTCTCCCTCCCTTTCGCTTTCTTCCTTCTCACACGCCTCAGGGCACAGAGAAACACAGTCTGTTCAACAGCGCTGTTCGGGCTTTTCTGGTCAAGCGGTCCTGGGTCGCCTGAGCGCTCAGGGTCAGTGGTCTCAGGAGGAATCTCTCCTTCCTATCAACATATTGGAGCTTCAGGCAATATTTCATGCCCTTTGACATTGTACATCTCAGTTGAAAGACTGTTCAGTCCAAGTAGAGTCCGACAACGGCACAGCCGTGGCTTACATCAACAAGCTGGGCGGAACAAGAAGTCTCGCCGCTTGGTTACAGGTCAAAGGCTATTTTGTCCTGGGCAGAAGATCACGTTCCTGCCATTTCCGCAGTGCACATTCCTGGAGTAGACAACGTCATGGTGGACTTCCTCAATCGACACACAGTGGACAGCGGAGAGTGGGAGCTGCACCCAGAGGTGTTCAACCTCATTGTTCAGAAATGGGGTCTTCATTACATCGACCTGATGGCAACAAGACACAACAGGAAGGTACAGAGGTTTTGCTTTTGGTGGAGAGACCCTCTGGCTCTGGCGGTAGATGCGATGTCTATTCCTTGGTTATTCCCTCTTGCCTACATCTTTCCTCCCCTCCCAATGTTGCACAGGGTGTTAAGGAAATTATGACTGGAGTGTTGTCCAGTTATTCTGATTGCTCCGTACTGGCCTCATCAGTCTTTGTTTCCGGAGTTTCTGGCTCTGGCTGTGGTGGAGCCATTTCAGCTACCCTGCCGTCTGGATCTTCTTCTAGAGGGTTACCTGTGGAAAGAGGATGTTCCTCGGCTAGCTTTGATGGCTTGGAAATTGAATCCTCGATATTGAAGAAGAAAGGGTTCTCTTCTGATGTGGTGGCTACTATGCTCGCAAACCTGTTTCTTCCAAGATCTACCATCATGTCTGGTTGACTTTTCTGTCTTGGTGTGCTGACAGGCACCTGTCTCAGGACTTTGATTTGCCTACGATCCTGGCCTTTTTGCAGGACGGTGTGGATACGGGCCTCCGTTTGAGTTCCCTTAAGGTTCAGACTTTTGCTCTCTCTGTTTTCTTTCAGAGGCGCATTGCCATCCTTCCTGATGTCAAGGTTTTCTTCCAGGGCGTTGCACATGCTCGTCCTGCTTTTAAGATTCCCTCTCCTTGGTGGGATCTTAACTTGGTTTTGGGCTTTCTTCAGCTCCCTGCATTTGAGTCCTTGGCTACTATTCCTTTACGCCTCTTGTGGTGGAAAATGGCCTTTCTCCTGGCGATTGTGTCTGTCCGCTGTGTAGCGGAGTTGTATGCTTTGTCCTGTAAACCACCCTATTTGGTGTTTCACAAGGACAACGCGGTGCTTCGCACTTCTCAGGCGTTTCTCCCAAAGGTGGTCTCTGAGTTCCACATTAATCAGGAGATTGTGGTGCCCTTTTTCCTGCCCTGACCCTACCTGTGACAAGGAAAGGGATCTCCACTTTTTAGACATGCTGCATTGTCTCAAGTTTTTTGTACATCGCACTGAGTTTATCAGGCAATCAGACGCGCTGTTCATCATTCCTGGGGGTCCTAGGGCAGGAAGGCCTGCATCCAAGGTGACTATTGCTTCTTGGATCAAGTCCACTATTCATTAGGATTACGAGCTGAGGAAGAAGCATGTCCCTTTCAGGGTCACGGCTCATTCTACAAGATCTATTGTGGCCTCTTGGGCTTACAAGAATCTGGCTTCCGCTGATCAGTTGTGCAAGGCGGCCACCTGGTTGTCTGTGCGCACCTTTTGGAAGCACTACCATGTTGATGTGCTGGCATCGGCTGACCCCAACTTTGGGAGGAAAATCCTGGAGGCAATCTTGCCTGTCTAGGATTTCCTTCGGTTCTTGGTGCTTCCTTCACTTTTGAGCCCTGTTGGCTCTAGTTCAGTGTGCTGTGTAACAAACAGTTCCTGGGGTGTTGTTACCCCTGTTGACACTTCAGTTGTTTTGTTGGGCTATCTCTGATATGGTTGTTCATATCTGCACTGGTGACTTTGGGGGCATTGCGCCTGGTCCTTGCCTTACTTCCTGCCTCTGGGAAACTCAGTGGTTGGACATCCCAAAGTTACCAGTAACCTGTATTGGATGACAGAGAAAAGAGGATTTTAGTCTTACCTGTTAAATCATTTTCTCTTAGTCCATACAGGTTACTGGTCTCCCACCCTGCCAAGGGACCATGTTTGGCTCTCCTGTGACAGACCGTGGGGGTCCTTCGGGGTCATGCTCACAGGAGTCTTCTTTCCCTTCTACTATCTAGTCAATAATTAGTGTCTCAAATCTTTCTGGAGCTGATTGGCTAGCTGCAGCCAAGGAGGGAAGGTAGGCTCCACCCCCTGCATACAATTCTAGAATTGTTCTGCCTACTTAAAGGGGCGGATCACCTACCCAAAGTTACCAGTAACCTGTATGGAGTAAGAGAAAAGGATTTGACAGGTAAGACTAAAATCCTCTTATTTTGACTTCACATATTCTGATAATGTATAAAGTCAAATTAAATTTTTTGTGTTTTCTTCATCTATACACTTTTGTGTACCAGACATTGAGCCCTCTGGTTATCTGTTTCCAGAGAGAGAGAATCTGGTCAATGATCATCGAAGCACCACAGTGATACAATGTAGCGCTATCCCTGCAGCACTGAGTGATCAGTATTCTATCCAGTTTCCATTGCATCCTTTTTACACTATACAGCATTCCTGCTTTCATATTGCTCAAAAGAAATCTCTGGGGAAATAAATTCAGGGAGCTCTCTGTCAGGAAAATAAAATGATTTAAAGGGATAGTAATGTTTCACAATAAAAGCAACTCCAATTAATCTTCATAGTATTTTGGCCATGGAGAGTATTATTTCAATACTGTCAGAGTTGTAGTTCAAGAGTAATTGAATGATAAAGTATCCCCCTCCCGCCCCTTTTACTGATGTAACACTGCTCACCTCAGAGCATCAAGACTGTCGGATGGATCGCAGAGAGGGACGATCTTCAGTGATCATAAGGAAAATCCTGCCAAGGGGGGGGGGGGAGAGACAGGGTTGCCTTAGATTCACAGTGAGAAGATTGTCCGTTGCTGTGATCTGTCCGGTTGCAGGACCAGATTCCACATCTGAGGGGATACGGCTTACACGAGGTAAAAGGGGTGGGAGGGGGATACTTTATCATTCAATTACTCTTGAACTACAACTCGGACAGTATTGAAATATTTATCTTCATAGTACTTGGGCCATGGAGAGTATCATTCAATTACTCTTGAACTACAACTCTGACAGTATTGAAATGATAAAGTATCCCCCTCCCACCCCTTTTACTGATGTAACACTGCTCACCTCAGAGCAGCAAGACTGTCCGCATGGATCACAGAGAGGGACAATCTGCAGTGATCATAAGGAAAAACCTGTCAAGGGGGCAGGCTTTTCCTTACGATCACAGTAAGAAGATTGTCCCTTGCTGTGATCTGTCCAGTCAAGAGACCGGATTCTCCATCTGAAGGTAGGTGGCTTACACTAGGTAAAAGGGTCGGGAGGGGGATACTTTATCATTCAATTACTCTTGAACTACAACTCTGACAGTATGGAAATAACACTCTCCATGGCCCAAACACCATGAAGATTAATTGGAGCTGCTTTTATTGTGAAACATTACTATCCCTTTAAAGACAATAAAAAAAAAAAAATAGATGAAGTTAAAAAAAAACTAATAAAAAACTAATAATAAACACTAATAAAAAGTAAAGGAGATTCGGCTTTACACACCGGTGTTGGGTGCTTACAGAATATGTAAGCCAAAATGAATTATCCCTTTAAAGCAGTTTTGTTTGGATTATTATTATTTAAAACATTTTTGTAACCCTTTGAGTGCTAGAGGGGTACGCAATGCATTGCGTACCTCTCCGACACTCAAACAGTTAAAAGGTTAAGCAGTTGGATACTGGAGGAGTCCCAGTGCATTGGTTTGCAGTGTGCTGGATCGGTCTCTGTCATCTGCTGAGTTAAAGGGACAGTAACGTGAACAAAAAATAGTTCTCTCTCTTTGCACATACACTGACACACTCACAGACACATACACACCCCAGCAGGTCGAGTTTTAAAACCCTTTGAGTGCCAGAGAGGAATCAAACGCATTGCGTTGGAAACATCTCTGGCACTCATTGAGGTTAAGGATGTCCCAAATTAAGAACTAGTAATTGTATTACAATGACTGATTCATTGATCAGAGTGGTGTGCTGTGCACTTACACTGCAAATATGGATATATAATGTATAATGTCATATTAGGGCTTTTCCTTCTGAGTAGAACAAGGGCGTTGCTACTGCTTGGGAGATGATTAATTCAGAAGTTATTACAGAGTAAACTTTGTGGCAGTTTGATGCAACCTTTTCGTGGCCATTCTCTGGTTTTGTTGGTTTAATGTAGCTCTTTTGATGGTTGCTAAAAAAAAAAAAAAAAAGGGTGACATTTCAATAGGATACCAGTCTATTTACCAGAACTTCTTGTTAAATGGATAGTAATACTTTGATTTTAAAAATGTCTACTATTGTAGCTATTAACTATACAAGTAGAATAAGCTTCTTCCCATTTCTCAAAACTTTATAGTTTTTGCATTCGTAGAAACATAGAATTTGACGGCAGATAAGAACCATTCGGCCCATCTAGTCGCCCAATTTCCTACTGTGTAAAAAAAAACAAAAAAAAAAAACAAACACACAACCTCAAACCTTTTTTGGTCTTTTCTTATGTTAAGGACCGCCTTATGCCTATCCCATGCATGCTTAAATTCTGTCACTGTATTGACATCTACCACTTCTGCTGGTAGGCTATTCCACTTGTCTACTACCCTCTCAGTGAAGTAAAACTTTCTTACATTACATCTAAACCTGTGTCCCTCTAGTTTTAGACTATGGCCTCTTGTCCTAATGTTTTTACTCTTTTGAAATATACTTCCATCCTGTACTTTGTTGAATCCCTTCATGTATTTAGCATTTAAAGTCCCCTCCCCTTTCTCATACGCCCGCGCACTAGATGAGAGCGGCAGATACTGATCCCGAGACCGGTGTTGGCTCTTCAGCAGAGCTGAATGAAGACATACTTAATTGGAACGGTCTACAAAGCGTGCTTGCAAGCCAGGTACACTTTGTAGACTGTTCCAATTAAGTTTTTCTTCATAAATGTCCCGATTTTGGCTCCGCTGGTCCCGGGACCCCAGGATCTGCCTCTGTCAGCTTGAACGATGATGTATGGGGGGGGGGGGGGATTTAAATGCTACTAATGTAAAAACTATAAAGTTTTGAGAAATGGGAAGTAGCTTATTCTACCTCTATAGTTAATAACTATAATATTAGACATTTTTAAATCAAAGTATTACTATCCCTTTAACCGTGCCGATACACGGTATAACCTGCTAAAAATGTATGTAAGACTTGAGAGGGTGCTGCACATCTCTCTATTCTGTGAGTGCTTTTCTGGAAGGTAATTTGGGAACCTGAAAGATGAGCACCCCAGGAGGTAGAAGCCAAAAACAATACCCCATGAACTGCCCGTTTTGACTCCACTACCTGGCGCCGTACGTTCATAAGAAATGTGGAGACCTTCTGGGGCAAACCATTTCTATCGTGGAAAGCTAAAAATTCCCATTGATTTAAGTGCGGACTTTAACCCTTTTGGTGCATTGCGTTAGAGGCCTCTTCTAGCATTGTTGGGGATAAAATCCCCATTTAAATCATTGGAAATTTTTAGTTCTCACCTATAGAACAAATGGTTTGCCCTAGAACGCCTCCACTTTTCTTTTGAACATACGGTCCCCAGTGTTTAATATGCAATGGGGGTGCAAATACATTTTCCTTGGTTCTAAAGTGGAAGAGTCATACCCCAGAATTACACCAGTGTACTTGGTATAGCTCCCTGCTTTCACAATCCTTGTCATCGTGTCCTCCTGCAGTAACACAAGACTCAGCAGCGGACATGTCCTCCAGTCCAAATGCTGTGCCCTGCTCCAACAAGGGGCTTCTTCCCCTGCCCCAACAAGGGGCTTCTCCCCCTGCCCCAACAGGTATCCTTTTGAAAGGTCGCACACGAAAGAGCGCAGGGGAGGGCTGGCCTGGGGGGCAGGGGGGCAATTGCCCCCCTGGGCCGGTCATATGTCTGGGCCAGTGGGCCACTTAATCTCCATCTTGTTGCTATAAATGGAGCAACACTAGTGATAGCACAGAGCTTACAATTGAAATGGTGCTATACAAATGATACCACAAAGCTACAATAGAAATGAGGCTACACTAGTTACATAACCCATTTCCACTGTAAGCTCTATAGTATCACTAGTGTAGCTTTACTTAAATTGTAAGCTCTTTAATATCAGTAGTTTAGCCAACTTTAATGTGAGCTATGTGGTATCACTTTACTTCACGATATTAATGCCACATTTAAAATTAACAAAAGGCGGTGGGCTTTGAGTGTGGGCTCAAACGATAGTAGAAATGGGCCGCTTGATTGTATTTGCACCCCGGGCCACAAGTTGCCAGCCCTCCCCTGAAAGAGTGTGCAGCCATTTAACACTTTAATCATCTCGCCTGGATAAAAATAGCGACGTGACAATCTTACAGTGCATGACAGAGCAAGACTGTCAGGTCGCCTAGGCAATTGTCACGTTCATTAGTTATACAGCCAGTAATTCTCTTCAACCACCTACCATTTGACCCTCAACAGTTTTGCTCCTTTTTTAAATAACCTTTCTGTTGGGGCAGCCTCCTTCCACAGCTTTATATACAGGCTATTATAACAAAGCCCCTACACAAATACATATGTCTCTCCTCTTCTCTGCGTGCAGAATGACAGAAAGAAGTGGAGCACACAGAGAAGGGGAGACGCAGAATCGGCTCACTTGTGTTTGTGGAGGGGTTTTATTATAATGGCCTGTTTGTAAAGCTGCGGCAAAAAGGTAACACAAAAAAAAAAAAAGCAAAACTGTGATTGAAGAGACTCACCGGCTGTATAACTATTGAACGCGACCTGACCATCTTGCGCTGTCATGCACTGTGAGATTGTCAGATCGTTATTTTTATCCAGGCGACCTGCTTAAAGTGTTAAATGTTTGCACGCTATTTTGGGTGCAGCCTTTCAAAAGTGAACAACTCCACCAAGGGGCATCTTCCCACTGTCTCCCCCACTTCTCCTTCTACTGAGTTCCCTGCCTGCACACCTGCGAGCTGTCAGAATTGGGTGACCCTGAGATCTGTGATAGATTAGCCCCTAATGTTCCCATATCTGTAGACTGTGGAGGATATGCCCTACTTGCTGTATCCCAGAGACTATCTGCCCAGATTACAGAGAACCCTTAACCTGCCACAAGTAATAAATATCTCTGCTTAACCCTTTTGAGGTTTCAATGCTTTGGATCCTTCTCTGGCACTCGAAAGGGTTAAACACACATGAGACGAGCAGGACTTCTATATCTGCCTGTCTGGTAGAAACGTCTCTAATTCAGTGAGTAAATAAGTAGTTAATTGGAGCAAATCATATATATAGTAGGAAACAGGACAATTTCACCCTGAGATTTTGACCTTTCATCCAGAGACCCGGAGATCTGGGTCAAACCCAGATATGCCAATCGGGCAGCAAGTCCATCCTCTGAAGAACTTTGGTCACCAACCTCAACTGTGCCACCATTAGCGCAGCACTTTAAATGGGCCATTCTGCACTGTGTATGTATCTCTTTATATGGCGGCACACAGTGTACATTACAAAAAATAAATGTGTATAAAATAAGTGTTGCGCTCATAGAAACAATAGGAGAGAGATCCCTGTTCCATGATGCTTATAGTCTACATGGGTACTAGGAGACAGCAGGGTATGAGAGTGTCAACTGCTGACAGTTGAAGTGCTGGGTTTGCCAAAAAGTCATTGCATGGTCCTAGTGCTCCAGAGGGGCTTGTTCTAGACCAGTGGTTCTCAGCCCGTGCCCTCAGTGGCCACTAACAGACCAGGATTTGAGAATTTCCTTGTCAGAGCACAGGTGAGTTAATTACTTTGAATGAGCCTCTGATCAACTCACCTGTGTTCTAGCAGAGAAATCCCTAAGTCCTGGCCTGTTAGTGGCCACTGAGGGCATGGGCTGAGAACCTCTGCTCTAGACATAGAGAGAGGAGTATGGGAGTTCCATCGGTAGGGAGCATAAAGTGATAAAGGTTTGAGACGGGAGAGGGCAGAGGGTGTGGATGGTGTAACAAGAAGGGCGTTGTGTGCTGAGTGAAGGAGACAGCCGGAGTGGAGATGAGGGAAGAGCTACCAATAAAATGGGGGTGTCCCTGCTTTACTCATCAGGTGATATATTCTTTATATCTTTATTTTATTTGGTGCTACCAGAGTCCCTGCCCTGTACAGCTTACAATCTAAGTGCTGGAGCCTGAGGCACAGGGACAGAAAGTCTCTTGCCTAAGATCTTAACTCTTTGAGTGCCAGAGTGGTGCACAATGCATGTTGCATACCCCCTACCACTCTTGTAGGGTTAAGAAGCCTACACTGGGAAATGAACCAGGCTTTCATGTAATGTTGGAAACCTCTAGCAGCTGGGCTGTTAAAGGGATAGTAATGTTTCACAAAAACCGCAGCTTCAATTAATCTTCATAGTATTTGGGCCACGGAGAGTGTTATTTCAATACTGTCAGAGTTGTAGTATAAGAGTAATTGAATGATAGTTTCCCCCTCCCCTTTAACGAACACTGATCACCTCAGAGCAGCAAGACTGTCCGGGTTGATCACAGAGAGGGACAATCTTCAGTGATCATAAGGAAGGTTTTCCTTATGATCACAGCAAGGGACACTCTTCTTAATGTGATCTGTCTGGTCTTAAGACCAGATTTCACATCTGAGGTGAGCAGTGTTAAATCAGTAAAAAGGGGCAGGAGGGGGATACTTTATCATTCAATTACTCTTGAACTACAACTCTGACCGTACTGAAATAACACTCTCCGTGTCCTAAATACTATGAAGATTAATTAGAGCTGCTTTTATTTTGAAACACTACTATCCCTTTAACTATCATCATAATAACATTGCCCCCCAATCCAAAACATGGTGACAGGCAAAGGCATACTTTCATTAGGCTGAATAAGTCTGTTGTTGATAACCAACTTCTTTGGCGGGCATCCACTGCCCAGAGCTTACAAGAGAAGCTCTGCTGTGTACCTGTGCCATCAGTAAATTCTGGTACCTTTAGGTACCAAGGAACGCCACTCTCCAATCCTGGCAGTAGACGGGACAGACAGTGCAGACTCGCAGGTACCTTTTCTCCAAGAGGTCTTGGGATGTTGTCTGCTGGTTCCTGCCAAAGAATTTGTTTTTCTTCAATAACGCGGACTTATCCAGACTAATTAAAGTATTCCTTTGCCTTATCGCTATGTTATTAATGGATTGGGGGACAATGTTCTTATGATAGTTCAACTTTACCCCAGTCCTTTTATAATGCATTGACGTCATCTCTAGCCTCCAAGGGGTTAAATTAAAGCTGTGCACAGATTAACAGAATGAATCTGACCTTTTATGTGAATATGAGCTATCAAAACCCACAGAAGCTAATGAAATACTAAGAGTGGAATCGTTCTGGGGGCAAACAAACTTCTCTATATTCAACAGCCAGAGCAGTAGTCCAGCCACTAGAGGGCAGCACACCGGAGACTCCTGGAGCATCTCAACTGGCTGTAATGTTTGTTTGTTTTTGGTTTGTTTTTTTTTTTGTTTGTTTTGTTTTTTTATGTGAACAGATGCTAAACGTCATGATTGCTACTATGTTTTCAAAATTAACATATGAATAATGCTTATAATCAATACACTTGCCAGGCCCAGGCCACACTTGCCTCAGTAGGTCTTGTGCAGCTCCTGACAATCCTGATTTCAACAAATGTGGAGACAGAATGGGAGCATGCACTGGAACCCATCACAAGCCAACCAGATATATATAAAAAATAATAATAATAATATATATATAAAATATGATTCCTCTTTATTGCGGAGTCTAGAAAAAAAAACTTAAAGCAAAACTATCACCTAAATAACATTCCCCCACCACCACCACCACCACTTACTAACAATGATAGGCAAAGGCATAATTTCATTAGGCTGAATAAGTCTGCATTGCTGAGGAAAACCAACTTCTTCGGGTTGCATCAGCTGCACTAACTTACAAGAGAAGCTCTGTGCGCCTGCACCATTGGTTATTTCTGGTGTCTTAAAGTACCAAGGAACGCCACTCACCAATCCTGGCGGTGAGCGGGACAGACAGCGCAGGTGCAAAGGTACATTTTCTCTAATACAGAAAAAGTTGTTTTTCCTGAATCACGTGGGACTTATTCAGCCTAGTAGAAGTATGCCTTTACCTATCACTATGCTAGTAAGTGTTTGCGGGACAATGTTATCTTGAAGATAGTTCCTCTTTAATTGGATAAGAGATAAAACGCTGAGAAGGGGGGGGGGGGGGGGCCCTGTGTGTTTCATGACAATAGGTTAACTTAATCATAGGCCTACAATACTCCATTCTGTATCTCTCTTCCATTGAAGTTGTTTTTAAATTCAGCCATAGAGGTGGAATTTTTCTATTGGATATATCCATCTGACTTGTGTTATTTTGATTGGTTCTGTTGAGCGCTTCTGTCCCGTGTCTCCACTTAATGAGGGTTTTGAGAGACAGAAGTTCCAGCACAACATTCTAGGTGTCAAGGACAGAGATAAAGTGATGCAGTTCTGGGTCAACCCAACTGCATCATAGGGGACCTCAATACAACATTGGCAAAACTTCCTTTTATTTAAAAGTCTTTTAACTCCTTCAATGCTAGAGAGAGACCTCTTGTGTCCAATCAACAGAAACATTTCTCCCATGGTGTAGTTGGCTTGCCCATAATTTATTCTCTTGCTGCTGTGCATTGGCCTATAGTAGACTATTGCATGGCATACTTATTTTTGTTGTTGAAAATGCCTCTGGAATTCCTGGGATTACTGCTGTGAATTTATTTGGACACTCTACAGTCTGATATAATAATGAGAGATGCACTAAGGAATGATAAAGAGGTGCTTTCTCCAGTGATATCACTTCTCTATTTCCTGTGTTACTCTATAGAGCCAATACTCTATGATGTCTTAAGTTAGAGAAATGTTAGTGCATTGGCTCTATAAAATAACATAGGAACTGGAGAAATGATATCCCTGGAGAATGTATCTCCTCTTTATCACTCCTTAGTGCATCCCCCTTATCTTCTTGTCTTAGGAGAATTGCTAACTCTTATACACTCTAGACCAGTGGTTCTCAACCCGTGCCCTCAGTGGTCACTAACAGACCAGGATTTAAGTATTTCCTTGTGAAAGCACAGGTGAGTTAATCAATGTGAATGAGCCTCTGATCAACACACCTGAGCAGGGAAATCCCTAAGTCCTGGCCTGTTAGTGGCCACTGAGGGCACGGGTTGAGAACCTCTGCTGTATAGATACAGAATAAAAGTGAAGGGTTGTCTGTAGTTAATGGAGAGCTAACATCTTTTTCAATAATAGCCCTCCAATTAAAGTGATATTAATGTTTCACAATAAAAGCAGCTTCAATTAATCCTCATAGTATTTGGGCCATGGAGAGTGTTATTTCAATACTGTCAGAGTTGTAGTACAAGAGTAATTGAATGATAAAGTACCCCCTCCTGCCCCTTTTACTTATGAAACACTGCTCCCCTCAGAGCAGCAAGACTGTCTGGATGGATCGCAGAGAGGGACAATCTTCAGTGATCATAAGGGAAAAATTTGTCAAGGGGGGCAGGGTTTTCCTTATGATCACAGTAAGAAGATTGTCCCTTGCTGAGACCAGATTCCACATCTGAGGGGAGGAGGCTTACACTAGGTAAAAGAGGCGGGAGGGGGATACTTTATCATTCAATTACTCTTGTACTACAACTCTGACAGTAGTGAAATAACAGTCTCCATGGCCCAAATACTATGAAGATTAATTGGAGCTGCAGTTTTTGTGAAACATTACTATCCCTTTAACTTCATTGTGGGCAGAAAATCCCAGTGACCTCAAATAATGTTTGCCCTTATGCATTTGTACACGAGAACATCTTTTATCAGACGTGGATTAATAAACAGACTTCCATTGCTTACATTTTTTTTTTCATAGGGGAATGTTGTACCATAAAAGCAATAAATACATTCTTTCAGAGTTTAAGATTAACTTGGAATGAAACTATAACCTCAAAAAGAATTGAGTAAATTTAATAGATCGATAATGTATGCAAAAAAAAAAGTGTGTGTGTGTATATATATATATATATATATATATATATATATATATATATATAATTTTAGAGAGAGAGCTAAAATATATTAATAATTGCATGGATTATTCTATTATTCAGTTGAGCTGTTCTGTAGTACTGTATACTCCAGTATTCAGTTAATAAAGGAACGAACACACACACACACACCTACCTATCGTAAAGGGGAACTAAAACCCCACAAAATCTTTATCTTAATTCAGTCCCCATCTGGTAACTAGCTGCTTAGTAGCGCTAGTCGCCAGAATTATTACCTGGTTTAACTGGTTTACCATTTATTCCGCGGCTGACAGTAGCAGGAAGCACGGCCATCTTGCCATAGTGACATGCCTGCGCTGTCATTCCCTTTTGGAGCCGACCAGCTCCTAGCAACGCATCCTAGATCCAGCTGGGACTGACGGAGCAGGCGCACGGACATGTCCGCCTCCATAGAATAAATACAATTACAATTAAAGTGTTAGTAATGTCCCACCCCCCCCAAAAAAAAAAAAGTGTTTTGCATTTAGAAGAGCTTAAAAAGCTGAGCTGAATGCAAAAAACGTATCTCTCAAACCGCTATGGTTAAGAGATACAAGCATTTGAACTTCGCTGTCTCCTACTGACAGCTGTAAAGCTGTCAGTAGGAGATCCATGTCGGCCACATGGAGGCTCTTGAGTAGAGCTGCAATCTTGTTACTTACAACAAATCCCTTCATTGGAATGGTCTAAAGCAAGTGCTTGCAAACCAGGCTCCAGTTTTCCAAGGATAGGATTCGTTGTAAGTAACAAGACTGAGGCTCTGCTCAAGCGCCTCCATGTCGGCCGACACGGATCTCCTGCTGATAGCTTTACAGCTGTCAGTAGGAGACATCAAAATTCAAATGTCTGTATTTCTTAATCCATAGCGGTTTGAGAGATATGGTTTTTTGCATTTAGCTCAGCTTTTTAAGCTCTTCTAAATGCAAAACACTTTTTTTTTTTTTTTTGGACATTACTATCACTTTTATTGTAATCGTATTTCTTTATTCTATGGAGGCGGACATGACAGTTGCTATCAGCACCACAGGACCTCAACCTCCACCCACTGCATGCCAATCTTAACTCATTAAGAACCAGGGTCGTGTGTAAGAATTGTTTCACAATACATTGCATACTGCTCTGGCCCTTAAAGAGTTAAGCAGACTCATGACAGTCATGTCCACCCCCATGAACATGACACCAGGGCTGATTGAAAATGTTCTCTCTCCAAAAATCTCACAAGGACAAAGTTCATAGAGGCCATTAGGATTTTTTGGCCATAGTAAGGTGAGTGTGGAGTTTAGTATTAGGCAGTTTGGGCTCTTCTTTAAATCTAAAGCAGCAGTGAAGTTTTATAATGGGAAACAAAATATATATAATACAAGTTGAACAGCCCGTTACACGGGCCACAGTGCCTCTGGCAGCCGGTCGCGGGGCAGTCACGCGCAGCAGAAACTGCCCGCGCCACTGCTGCTACAGAGCTGGACGCTCTTTCGGAGCGCCCAGCTCTGTATCAGCTGCGGCGCGGGCAGTCTGTACTGCGAATGACTGCCGCACGCGCAGCAGTGTCTACTGCGCATGTCGGGCGTTACACACAACTTAGCGAATTATTATATAGGATGTTGTAGGACATTCGTTTGCAAGATAAACAAGGGTGTTCTCACGGCTAGGCGGTGTTTCATTGAAAAGTTATTGCAGATTTTTTTGTTCATGTTATTTTGATGGAGAGTTGTGGCGTGGGCACTAGCGGATGCTGTTGCTATAATTTAATATTCTAAGATCCATGTTATATCCCATAGAGAGCAGTAGTAAAAGAAAATTGACCTCTGGTCACCGGGTGGCGCAGTTGTTAAAGTGGACCTGTTCCTTACATGGTTTTTAGTCTCTCTTGAAGTATCTATGTAAAATGCCTTTACCTTCTGCTTTTTGTTTTGCAAACAGGTGAATAGTCTGAGAATGTTGGTTTAGTAGTTGGGGAATATAATCTCAGCAGTCTTCTGACCTGTCTGATAAAGCTCCAAAATTACTCCCATGTCCAGAAAATCACCTCTGTCCAGTGTCCGCTTTCTTAGGCTGCTAGAACACCATTGCCGCAGTAGGGGTGGATTAAATTGATAAAGAGGAATAACAATAATAATACAAAGCCTTTCAAGATGGAGGCTCCTACTGAGGGGGAGGACTTAAAATATGTTAAGATATCTTTGAAATAATGAAGAAATCCGTTCAACTTAGAAACAAAAGCCTAAAGTAAATGTTTCATTTTTAAATAGGAAAAACATTTAAAGTGATAGGTCAGCTTTAAGTTTCATTAAAGGGATAGTAATGCCTCACAAAAACAGCAGCTCCAGTTAAAGCGGAACTTTCAGATCACACTAAGTCGCTTTCATTAAACGCACGGTGACTAGCTTGGAAATAGATGTCTTACCTTTAAAAAAAAAAAAATAGCGGATTGTAAAGAAATCCTTCACGTTTGGTGACTGACGGGCAGGTTAATGCGGTCCATGCACCTATGCCGTCAGTCCCTTCTGGTAACCATATGGTGCACTGCAGTGCTACTCAGTGGAGATCGGGGACTGACAGCACAGACGTGCGGACAAGATGTCTGTGCTGTAGCCTGGGTTCTGGTCTCCAGAAGTGAAGGATTTCTTTACACTGGGCTATTTTTTTTTTTTTTTTTTTTTTTTTTTTTTTTTTTAAAAGGTAAGACATCTATTTCCAAGCTAGTCACCATGCGTTTAATGAATGCATGGTGACTTAGTATGATCTGAAAGTTCCACTTTAATCTTCATAGTATTTGGGCCATGGAGAGTATTATTTCAGTACTGTCAGAGTTGTAGTACAAGAGGAATTGAATGATAAAGTATCCCCCCTCCCTCCCCTTTTACCTAGTGTAACACTGCTCACCTCGGGTGTGGAATCTGGTTGCTTGACCATACAGATAACAGCAAGGGACAATCTTCTTACTATGAGAACAATGAAATCCCTGCCGCCCTTGACAGGTTTTTCCCTTATGCTAATTGAAGATTGTCCCTCTCTGCAATCCACTTGGACATCACCCCGCTGCTCTGAGCTGAGCAGTTACACTAGGTAAAAGGGGCAGGAGGGGGATACTTTATCATTCAATTACTCTTGAACTACAACTACAACTCTGACAGAATTGAAATAACACTCTCCATGGCTCAAATACTATGAAGATTAATTAGAGCTGATTTTATTATGAAACATTACTGTCCCTTTAAACTAAATTACATATTTAATAAATGTTTGCTCAGTAATAATTGTGGAATGAATAACCTTCCCCCCAGTGGAAATGCCCATGTTTTACCCTGCAGGAAAAGCACTTCAGTGTATACAATTATTTTTAGTAAAAAGCTACTGCTCCTTTAAATGTAAATATAGCAGATGCTAAAGTAATGCTGTGTTCATATTCACCGTTTATATAGTCTGAGACATTACCTTACACATTTAAGGACCAAAGACATGTGCAATGGCTTCTCAAAGGTTCTGATCCTTAAGGACAGGCTGCGTGTGCTTGTGGCTGACACTTAAAGCGAAACTTTAATACTAATAACATTGGCAACGAATATATTACTAACCTAGCGATATGGAAAAAAAAAAAAAAAAAAATCATACTGTCCTTAAAGGGGAACTACCACCCCGGAAAAACTGTATCTCAAGTCTTCTTCTGGCGACTAGCTGCTTAGTAGAGCTAGTAGCCAGAAATATTACCTGGTTTAAAAGATTTTCAACTTATTCAGAGGCTGACAGTAGCTGGCCGGCTCCAAAAGGGACTGACAGCGCAGGCACAAGGACGTCACTATGGCAAGATGTCCGTGCTTCCTGCTACTGTCAGCCTCCAAATAAGTTGAAAATCTTTTAAACCAGGTAATATTTCTGGTGACTAGCGCTACTAAGCAGCTAGTCGCCAGATGAAGAATTAATTAAGATAAAGTTTTTGCGGAGTGGTAGTTCCCCTTTAAGCTAAATAAGTCAGTGGTATTGCAGAAAAAGAAAAAAAAAAAACACGTCCTTGGCAGGAACCAGAGGACAGACCGTGCGGACATCTTAGAAGAAATGTACCTCTGAGTCTGCGCTGTCTGTCCCATCCACTGCCAGCATTAGTGAGTGGCGTTCCATGGTGCCTTAATGCACAGGAAGGGATTGACCACGCAGGCACACAGAGCTTATCTTGTAAGCACTGTGCAGCCTGATGTCTGCAGAAGATGTGACCACTGACTTATTGAGCTTAAGGATAGTATAACTTTGCATATCATTAGTTTAGTAATATATTGGGGGCAATGTCATTAGCATGAAAGTTCCTCTTTAAGGACCACGGACCATTTTTTCTGGCCAATCTTGTTCAGGGCTCCCCAAACGGCTTGCAGCTGCAAAATCCATGACAGTCCTGGAGCGTCATGGGTCCTTTTTGCATGTTGGACTCATGACGTGTGGGGATCATCATGGGTCTTTAAGGGGTTAAAGGGCTAATGCAGGAGCTTCCTGGGCCAATTTCACGGTAGGTATATAGGCTCTAGATTACTGTTGGGCAGCCAGAGGCCCTCCAGCTGTTGGTGACCACAGTTCCCATCATCCCTGGTCAGCCACCCATGATGGGAACTGTAGTCACCAACAGCTGGAGGACCTCTGCTCTAGACGGAGCAATCTCTTATTTTGGGTATTCTTTTCAATAAAGGTGCCCTATCTTTATACTATGTAATTACTCAAACACACTGGAAGCAACACATCCTATTAAAGACCTACCACTTTCTTATTATAGCCAGAAAATACTAAAGACCCTTCTTATGGTTTCCCTTGATTCAAAAGAGAACATGGTTAGTCCTGGATATCATGTCCTGATTCAAAAGGTAACATAATTTGTCCTGGATATCATGTTCGTGGAGGCGGACATGACAGTTTTTAGTGGGACCACACAACACAAACACAGGGCCAGCACCACCTATAGACGAAGTAGGAGCCGGCCTAGGGCGCACATCTAATGGGGGTGCAGTCAGAGCCGCACGCACCTTGGAGGCTGCTGTGAAGAAGGAAAGAGCGACAGCAATGTGTTGAATGCCTGTCTGGCACTGAAGGTGTTAAGCTCCCCTGGACTCTGGTGCTAGTGATTCTATGTGTGATCACTGCACTGCTCCTGCTGATACCTCACAAGATTTGCGCAGGCTTCTTAAGGCTGGAAATGCCTGCAGTTCAGTCTTGTAACAAGTGAGTGGGAGAGAATGGTAGGGGAGGCAAGTAAGTGGGACATGGAGGTGGGGACTGGAGCAAGAGGTGACATCAAGGGGGAAAGGAGAGACTGGTGTGTGTGCAGGGAGCAGGCTAAGATAAGTGTAAAAACCTTATCATCCAACTGCTGGCTTTTACATAGAATATCCATCTTCCTTTACAGCTCTGATGGTTAACCCCTTTAGTACAAGAGTGCAGAGTTGCAATGTGTTGCACACCACTGGCACTCAAAGGGGTCAGCTGTTTCCTGTCATTAAAGACAGATGAAAGAAGGGATCAGTGCCTGAATGATTTGCTTTACATTCAGCCCTACTCGGACACTTACAATAAAACAGACTTTGAAAGAAATGACACCTTGGGGTTAATCTCTCTATCTCTCTCTCTCTCTTACCCCCTCTCCCTCGAGTGCCATTTAATTTTAAGTATGTTTAATTTAATGCACTGAGAAGGAACTCAGTGTAAAGCAAGTCAGGTAGACCTTGCCCCCTCTCTCTTTAGATCTGCATTTTATGACAGGAAACAAATTAATGCTGTGAGGGCAAGATTAACCATTTGAATGCCAGAGGGGTGCACATTGACACATCCAGGTAACACACTTGCTCTCACACACACATTGACACACAAGTATATTGGGAACATACTGACAGTATACACCTACAGAGGTGAGGTATTAAGGGGTGGGTACAAGGGGGCGTCTAAATGAGGTCGTGCCTAGGGTGCCAAAAACCCCTGCCCTGCACAAACACCCCCCACTTCCCATGTTAAGTAAGGAGAGCGCCTGGACTTCTGAGCCCCTGGTTTAAAGAGAGATGTGTGGTCATACTACTGTTAATACTACTTTCACCAGTCTTCTCCCAGTTTAGACTATTCTTATTTTACTGGAAGAAGTGGTGTAAGTGTGGCAATAAAAAGATGGCTAGAAGTTATATACATACATACACTTTATTTATAAGGGTGAATTAATCATAAACGTCAGTATATGTGTTTATAAATGAGTCTGTGTAAATAAAATACATTGGTCTTGTTCTAAATAAATCAGTTACACAAAGCGCTGTCATCAGTAGGTCATGAAATAACCTAAACATATGCAGTAATGCCGCACCCACCAGACGCCCCCAGTAACACCACCTCACTCAAAAGTGTCCCTATGACCATTTGCAGTGCTGGGGGTGTAAATTTGAAAATCAATACACCCCCCCCCCCCCCTTTTTTTTTTTGGGGGGGGGGTCATTCTTCATTTGAAAACGGTGGCACCCAAGCTAGTTCCTCGGACACCGCGACACTACAGTCCGGCCTGATAACACAGGGTCAGACTTCTGTACAGGTCAGTGAGACAGGCCGCGTTACTGCTTGTGACCACTTGGGGCGCTGGATCCAGTAGAATGTCTTTAATACGTCATTTCTCTGCGCCTGAGAGCGACGAAAAATAGAGGAAGTTCTGCTGTGAGAATCGGGAGAGATGGAGCCGGACTTCTTTATCGCTGGGAGTGGAACGACTGGAACGATTGTCGGTGACTGGGAGGAGAGAGGAGTGGTGGGTACATGTCTGGATAGAGGAGAAGAGAGGGATGAGGGGAGATCTATACAGACAGATCAGGGGCCCTGAGACAGAGGGGATAGAGAAGACCCATATAGGAGCCATGAGACAGAGGGGATAGAGAAGACCCATATAGGAGCCATAAGACAGATGATATAGAGGAGACTCAGACAGGAGCCCTGAGACAGAGGGGATAGAGGAGACCCAGACAGGAGCCCTGAGACAGAGGGGATAGAGGAGACCCAGACAGGAGCCCTGAGACAGAGGGGATAGAGGAGACCCAGACAGGAGCTCTGAGACAGAGGGGATAGAGGAGACCCAGACAGGAGCCATGAGACAGAGGGGATAGAGGAGACCCAGACAGGAACCCTGAGACAGAGGGGATAGAGGAGACCCAGACAGGAGCCCTGAGACAGAGGGGATAGAGGAGACTCAGACAGGAGCTCTGAGACAGAGGGGATAGAGGAGACCCAGACAGGAGCCCTGAGACAGAGGGGATAGAGGAGACCCAGACAGGAGCCATGAGACAGATGATATAGAGGAGACCCATATAGGAGCTCTGAGACAGAGGATATAGAGGAGACCCATATAGGAGCCCTGAGACAGAGGATATAGGGGAGACCCAGACAGGAGCCCTGAGACAGAGGATATAGAGGAGACCCAGACAGGAGCTCTGAGACAGAGGGGATAGAGGAGACCCAGACAGGAACCCTGAGAAAGAGGGGATAGAGGAGACCCAGACAGGAGCCCTGAGACAGAGGGGATAGAGGAGACCCAGACAGGAGCCCTGAGAAAGAGGGGATAGAGGAGACCCAGACAGGAGCTCTGAGACAGAGGGGATAGAGGAGACCCAGACAGGAGCCATGAGACAGAGGGGATAGAGGAGACCCAGACAGGAGCCCTGAGACAGAGGGGATAGAGGAGACCCAGACAGGAACCCTGAGACAGAGGGGATAGAGGAGACCCAGACAGGAGCCCTGAGACAGAGGGGATAGAGGAGACTCAGACAGGAGCTCTGAGACAGAGGGGATAGAGGAGACCCAGACAGGAGCCCTGAGACAGAGGGGATAGAGGAGACCCAGACAGGAGCCATGAGACAGATGATATAGAGGAGACTCAGACAGGAGCTCTGAGACAGATGATATAGAGGAGACTCAGACAGGAGCTCTGAGACAGAGGGGATAGAGGAGACCCAGACAGGAGCCCTGAGACAGAGGGGATAGAGGAGACCCAGACAGGAGCCATAAGACAGAGGGGATAGAGGAGACCCAGACAGGAGCCCTGAGACAGATGATATAGAGGAGACCCAGACAGGAGCCCTGAGAAAGAGGGGATAGAGGAGACCCAGACAGGAGCCATGAGACAGAGGGGATAGAGGAGACCCAGACAGGAGCCATGAGACAGAAGAGACCCAGACAGGAGCCATAAGACAGAGGGGATAGAGGAGACCCAGACAGGAGCTCTGAGACAGAGGGGATAGAGGAGACCCAGACAGGAGCCCTGAGACAGAGGGGATAGAGGAGACCCAGACAGGAGCCCTGAGACAGAGGGGATAGAGGAGACCCAGACAGGAGCCATGAGACAGATGATATAGAGGAGACCCAGACAGGAGCCCTGAGAAAGAGGGGATATAGGGGAGACCCAGACAGGAGCCCTGAGACAGATGATATAGGGGAGACCCAGACAGGAGCTCTGAGAGAGAGGATATAGAGGAGACCCAGACAGGAGCCATGAGACAGATGATATAGAGGAGACCCAGACAGGAGCCCTGAGAGAGAGAGGATATAGAGGAGACCCAGACAGGAGCTCTGAGAGAGAGAGGATATAGGGGAGACCCAGACAGGAGCTCTGAGACAGAGGATATAGAGGAGACCCATATAGGAGCCCTGAGACAGAGGATATAGGGGAGACCCAGACAGGAGCCCTGAGACAGAGGATATAGGGGAGACCCATATAGGAGCCCTGAGACAGAGGGGATAGAGGAGACCCAGACAGGAGCCCTGAGACAGAGGATATAGAGGAGACCCAGACAGGAGCCCTGAGACAGAGGGGATAGAGGAGACCCAGACAGGAGCCCTGAGACAGAGGGGATAGAGGAGACCCAGACAGGAGCCATAAGACAGAGGGGATAGAGGAGACCCAGACAGGAGCTCTGAGACAGAGGATATAGAGGAGACCCAGACAGGAGCCATGAGACAAAGGGGATAGAGGAGACCCAGACAGGAGCCATGAGACAGAGGATATAGGGGAGACCCATATAGGAGCCATAAGACAGAGGGGATAGAGGAGACCCAGACAGGAGCCCTGAGACAGAGGGGATAGAGGAGACCCAGACAGGAGCCCTGAGACAGAGGATATAGAGGAGACCCAGACAGGAGCCCTGAGACAGAGGGGATAGAGGAGACCCAGACAGGAGCCCTGAGACAGAGGGGATAGAGGAGACCCAGACAGGAGCCATAAGACAGAGGGGATAGAGGAGACCCAGACAGGAGCTCTGAGACAGAGGATATAGAGGAGACCCAGACAGGAGCCATGAGACAAAGGGGATAGAGGAGACCCAGACAGGAGCCATGAGACAGAGGATATAGGGGAGACCCATATAGGAGCCATAAGACAGAGGGGATAGAGGAGACCCAGACAGGAGCCCTGAGACAGAGGGGATAGAGGAGACCCAGACAGGAGCTCTGAGACAGAGGGGATAGAGGAGACCCAGACAGGAGCTCTGAGACAGAGGGGATAGAGGAGACCCAGACAGGAGCTCTGAGACAGAGGGGATAGAGGAGACCCAGACAGGAGCCCTGAGACAGAGGGGATAGAGGAGACCCAGACAGGAGCCCTGAGACAGAGGGGATAGAGGAGACCCAGACAGGAGCCCTGAGACAGAGGGGATAGAGGAGACCCAGACAGGAGCCCTGAGACAGAGGGGATAGAGGAGACCCAGACAGGAGCCCTGAGACAGAGGGGATAGAGGAGACCCAGACAGGAGCCATGAGACAGATGATATAGAGGAGACCCAGACAGGAGCCCTGAGAAAGAGGGGATATAGGGGAGACCCAGACAGGAGCCCTGAGACAGATGATATAGGGGAGACCCAGACAGGAGCTCTGAGAGAGAGGATATAGAGGAGACCCAGACAGGAGCCATGAGACAGATGATATAGAGGAGACCCAGACAGGAGCCCTGAGAGAGAGAGGATATAGGGGAGACCCAGACAGGAGCTCTGAGAGAGAGAGGATATAGGGGAGACCCAGACAGGAGCTCTGAGACAGAGGATATAGAGGAGACCCATATAGGAGCCCTGAGACAGAGGATATAGGGGAGACCCAGACAGGAGCCCTGAGACAGAGGATATAGGGGAGACCCATATAGGAGCCCTGAGACAGAGGGGATAGAGGAGACCCAGACAGGAGCCCTGAGACAGAGGATATAGAGGAGACCCAGACAGGAGCCCTGAGACAGAGGGGATAGAGGAGACCCAGACAGGAGCCCTGAGACAGAGGGGATAGAGGAGACCCAGACAGGAGCTCTGAGACAGAGGATATAGAGGAGACCCAGACAGGAGCCATGAGACAAAGGGGATAGAGGAGACCCAGACAGGAGCCATGAGACAGAGGATATAGGGGAGACCCATATAGGAGCCATGAGACAGAGGGGATAGAGGAGACCCAGACAGGAGCCCTGAGACAGAGGGGATAGAGGAGACCCAGACAGGAGCTCTGAGACAGAGGGGATAGAGGAGACCCAGACAGGAGCTCTGAGACAGAGGGGATAGAGGAGACCCAGACAGGAGCTCTGAGACAGAGGGGATAGAGGAGACCCAGACAGGAGCCCTGAGACAGAGGGGATAGAGGAGACCCAGACAGGAGCCATGAGACAGAGGGGATAGAGGAGACCCAGACAGGAGCCCTGAGACAGAGGGGATAGAGGAGACCCAGACAGGAGCCATAAGACAGAGGGGATAGAGGAGACCCAGACAGGAGCCCTGAGACAGAGGGGATAGAGGAGACCCAGACAGGAGCCCTGAGACAGAGGGGATAGAGGAGACCCAGACAGGAGCCATGAGACAGAGGGGATAGAGGAGACCCAGACAGGAGCCATGAGACAGAGGGGATAGAGGAGACCCAGACAGGAGCCCTGAGACAGAGGGGATAGAGGAGACCCAGACAGGAGCCATGAGACAGAGGGGATAGAGGAGACCCAGACAGGAGCCATGAGACAGAGGGGATAGAGGAGACCCAGACAGGAACCCTGAGACAGAGGGGATAGTGGAGATCCATATAGGAGCCATAAGACAGAGGGGATAGAGGAGACCCATATAGGAGCAATGAGACAGGGGGGGATAGAAGAGATCCAGACAGGATCCCTGACACAGAGAGGATAGAGGAGACCCATATAGGAGTCACGAGACAGATGGGATAGGGGAGATCCATATAGGAGCCATAAGACAGAGGGGAATAGAGGAGACACAAACAGAAGCCTGGGGCTAGTGGGAGATCTATGAAGAACAGGAGACACATAGAGGGAGGAGGTAATGTGGGGCAGATAACTAACAACTTGCAATTCATGTGCTACTGATATATATAATGGAGATGAAGGCTGATTTAAAAAAGAAATTTAGAAATGGGTAACGATAGTGAATTATACAAAATACATTGGGAGCATAAGCAAGCAAGAGGACAGGTGAAGGAATGGTTGTCATAACGACAAGATTATCTCATTACCATAACCTTCACCCCTTCCTTGCCTTCATCATCTCATTTGTGGGACATACACAGTGATGATGATGATGATGATGATGTGTTATGTTGTATTGAGGTGTTAATGATAGTTAAATTATATTCTCGTATATACATGTGTTATGACATGTAGGGACCTTTAGTCAAATTTCCATGAGTCTCTCCTTTGGAAGAACATTTTCTGCCTGTATTTAGTGAATGGGAGTGAGGAGTTGGGGTACACAGATGTGACATTCCACATTATAAAAGTAAGGCATTATCATTTATTGTTTTTTTTTAATAACAATAATAATGCAAGGATGAAGAATATGGTGAAGGGGAAGATGATGCAGAGGTGCAGCAGGAATGCTTACAGAAGTTCTCTAGCCGTGACTATATCATGGAGCCATCAATATTCAATACCCTGAAGAGGTAAGCTAAAGCTTCAAGTCCAGCTGGCCTTCCACAAGAGGGCGATTTGATGGTTTTCACAGCTGATCAGGTGTTTTAATTCTTCAGAGATTAATTTCCAGAATATGAGTATAGAAAGTTGTGCTTATATTTTACTATATCTGTCTGTGCAGCTTGTAATAGTGTCAGGATCTGAAATAGTTATTTTATTGACAGAATATATCCCTCTTCAGAAAGGCATCTATTTATCTCATATCTATCTATTTATCTCATATCTATCTATCTATCTATCTATCTATCTATCTATCTATCTCATATCTATCTATCTCATATCTATCTATCTCATATCTATCTATCTCATATCTATCTATCTCATATCTATCTATCTATCTATCTATCTATCTATCTATCTATCTATCTATCTCATATCTATCTATCTATCTATCTATCTATCTATCTCATATCTATCTATCTCATATCTATCTATCTATCTATCTATCTATCTATCTATCTATCTATCTCATATCTATCTATCTATCTATCTATCTATCTATCTATCTATCTATCTATCTCATATATATCTATCTATCTCATATCTATTTATCTATCTATCTCATATCTATCTCATATGTATCTATCTCATCTATTTATATATATCCATCTCTCTATCACATATCTATCTATCTATCTATCTCATATCATATCTATCTATCGACATTACTGTACCAACATTGTATTACACAAGCTTAATTGATGTCTCAGCAAACAGGGGTCCAGGAACCCTGTGTAAGACATGAGTCCATGTGCCAAATGGCTAAATATTATAGATACTAACCTAAATTACATGGTATTTAGGTTTATAAAACCCAATTTATTTTTCAGTTGCATTGTCTATGTGAATGCTTTATTCTTGTTTGACATTGGTCTTCCTTACCATTTTGCAATCTTCTTAATAATCCCTGCACCATCAGCCCTTTATACCGATGCAGGTAATATCTGTGCACTTTTTCCCCTAGGTATTTCCAGGCTGGTGGATCTCCAGAAAATGTTATCCAGCTTCTCTCAGAAAATTACAGCGCTGTGGCACAGACAGTGAATCTGCTGGCAGAATGGCTTATCCAATCTGGTATAGAAGTGCAGAATATGGGTTTCTTATTGTTAAACAATGAGTCCGTATGCATGGTGGAGGAGTGGAACAATTAACCATTCTGGGGCAAACCAACTGCTCTTTTGGAACAAATAAAAGTCCCCAGATTCCCTTTGATTTAAATGAGGATTTTAACCCCATGAATGCTAGATAGGTCTCAATGCTTTGGAGGTCTCACTAGCATTCAGGTGGCCAAAGCCCAGACTAAATCTCTCTGGAGGTCCCATGACTGAGACATTCTTATATTACACATTATATCCCTCCTCCCCACCCCGTGTCTTCATTGTTACAAACTGCAGAATTGCTGTCCAATATCGTATTCCATTGAAAATATATAAATAATTGCAAACATTTACATCAAAGGTATTGTATGTCCCCTGCTTCAGAATGCCTCCACTGGCCTTTGTGCATATGGCTTGGAATCCATGTTTTGTAGCATAATGTTGTACGTCATGGTACTGTACATATACTGCACATAAACATTCCCAAATTTCCTATTGATAATGACATAGCCTTTTAACCACATGAAAGTCAGAGAGGTGTCCAAAACATTGTGTCGCACCATGTTGGAGACATCCCTAGCATTCAAGCGATCGAGGGTTCCATTAAAATCAATGGGAAGCCTTCTTTGGCCGCTTTGGTGCAGGTAGTTTGCACTGGAATTTTTCTACCTTGCTTTAATATATAAGAGTCTGCCTGCCTAAAGGGCAACTCTGAAAGGGATCAATCTCTACACAGCCTCATATAGGCAACTGTATTGTAACAACAAGTTTCACAGTAGGTATAACCGATTTCTGTGGGTTGCCCATGTGAACTAGGCCTTAAATGGTTAATAATGCTTAACCCCTTAAGGGCGGCGCGCACGAGTGGCCGGCACTTGCGGACCACGGGGCATTTTTTTTTTAAATTAGTGCTTCCGGTTCAGGACTTCCGGAGCGGCGTGCAGCCGCGACGGGAGCCCTGAACTCTATGCCGTGCCACCCTGACGGTCCTGGCACGGCAATGGTCCTTAAGGGGTTAAAAACACGTTGCTCTTCAATGAGATTATATGTAAAGTTTCCATATACCTTTTTTAGAACTTAAAGGGGAACATTCACATTACAAAAACTTCTGTCCATAGGTTTTACTTAGCACAACGAGGTTAGCGTTGTTTTTTTTTTTTGTTGTTTTTTTTTTTATTTTAGTTACCGACAATTCAAGTTATGAAGCCTTAATGTCAAGCACTTCCGCATTCTGCGGCACCCTGTGTGTGCGCTCAATGCAGCAGGACTTCCCACCCTCCCAGATGCGCCAGGGACCGCGCTCACATTTCCCTTCGTTGGGGGCATTTATGTGGACTATCGTTACAACAAGCTCCGTTTACCATGATACTGAGGTTGCAAGTTTTTGTAATGTGAATGTTCCCCTTTAAAGTTGACCTGAACCCTAAAAATACATTTGGTTTTAAAGAGAAGTAAAACTGTCTATATGTTTTGGAATTAATTTTGTTTTGTTTTAATAAATTAACCTCTTCTTGTTGGTGGCTCATTTGGGCACTATATGGTAATTAGTTTATGACCTGTATAAATGTTACCATGTGCTGCCTGTGTTGTAGGGGGATGGGTCCGCATTAAAAGATTTGAAATGGCCTTTGCTGTTTTTCAGCAGGTTGGGGGAGCACTCTTAAGTGATACGTTTCTGGCACTCAAAGAGTTAAACCTATTTATATTTTTTTCCTGGTTTGCGTGTGACCAGAGGATGTTAGTGTGTGACTTTAAAGGGACAGTAACACTTAACATGTAAAAATGTATATTGTAGGGTTTATCCTCCTGCGTAAAACAAAGGTATTCAAAATTGCAGATATGTGTTTTATTCAAAAGTTATTGCAGATCAAACATTAATTTTTTAGGTGCAGTATCTAAATGGCCTGAAATTGTACAGTGGCGCTGTTGCTACATCATACGGTGGATAGCTCTGGTCAATTAACCATAATCTCCATAGAATGGTGTAGCAACAGCGCCACTGGTACAGTTTCTGGCCATTTAGATAGTGCACCTAGAAATGAACCCTACAATATATATTATCTTAAATAGTTAGTGATGTCTTTTTAAAAGAAAACTAAATATTGTAGCTGTTAAAAAACGAATCTAAATAACCCCAGTCCCATGGTTTGAGAGATATAACGTTTTAAAAGTTCCTCCCTCCCCTTTTCCTGATGTCAGCTGTAAGCTGACAACAGGAGATCCTGGTCCGGGACCCAGCAAGTGGCTCTTCAGCAGAGCCGAAATACCGCAATCTAAAAAGAAATATTTCATTGGAACAGTCTACCAAGTATGCCTGGTTTGGAAGCACACTTTGTAGACCGTTCCAATGAAGTATGTATTTTTAGATTTCGGTATCTCTGCTCTGCTGAAGAGCCGCCTAGAGTCAGCCGACACAAATCTCCTGCTGTCAGCTTTACAGCTGACATCAGGGGAAGGGGGACTTTAAAACATTGTCTCTCTCAAACCATAAAGGTCTGAGAGACGGGACTGGGATCCTTTATTTTTTAATAGCTTCAATATTTCATTTTCTTTTACAAAAACATTACTATCCCTTTAAAGAGATAGTAATACTTTGTTTTATCTTTATTTTATTTTGTAGGCATTAAAAAAACATGAAGAACGGTATAAGTCTTATCTCTCAAACCTTTATGGTTTGAGAGATATTCACAAGCAAAGTTCCCCCTCCCACCCCTTTTACCTAGTGTAAGCCATCTCTTCTCAGATGTGGAATCCAGTCCATAGACCAGACAGATAGCAGAAGGGGACAATCTTCTTCCTATGAGAACAATGAAAACCCTGCCCCCTTGACACGTTTTTTCAGGTTTTTCCCTTATCTTAATTGAAGATTGTCCCTCTCTGCAGTGTACCTGGGCACCTCCCTTCTGATCTGGCTGAGCAGTGTTACATCAGTAAAAGGGGTGGGAGGGTGATACTTTGTCATTGAATTACTCTTGAACTACAACTCTGACAGTATTGAAATAACACTCTCCAAAGTGCAAATAATATGATGATTAATTAGAGCTGCTTTTATTATGAAACATTACTATCCCTTTAACTGTTAAGTATTACTATCCTTTTAACAACTCACACTAAGTTTTATATATTTTTTAAGAACTAGAAATGGGGATTCAATGTTTTTTGACTCTCTGATCCCCCAGTTTGTTTTTGACACTTTGAGTGCTATAGGGGTGTCATAGTCATTGCAGCACCCAAAGCGGGTTTACATTTTGAATGTGTTGGATACCATTCTGGCACTCAGAGGGTTAATGTGTACTGTCCCATTGTGTGTGTGTCTGTGATTGTGTTTCAGGTGTGGAGCCCGGACAGGTCCAGGAGACTGTAGAGAATCACCTAAAGAGCTTATTGATCAAACACTTTGACCCGCGGAAAGCTGACTCGATCTTCACAGAAGAAGGAGAGGTAATGGGACTGTGGCGCCATCCGTGATATCTACGTCTGTGTGACACATGCGGTACAGCCCCGTTGTGGAAGCAGTTGTTCACTTAGGGCCGTATTTAGCAAGAAAATTGGTGCAATTTTACAACAAATCAATTGCACCATGAGAGGCAAAGAATTCCCACCCCTATTTAACTCCTTGTATGCTAGACAGGTTTCACACAAAGCAATATGTTAGGGATTTCTATAGCATGTAAGGCAGCACTGGGCATTCTGTGGCCCTTTATATCCTGAGGACTGCAACTGGCAGGGGGGATGATGGGAGTTGTATTTCTGAACAGTCTGGGTGTGTGGGGGGGGTCTCACAACTCTGATCTAAGGTGTTAAG